>JAHIAM010012071.1:0-10468 GCA_021605205.1 Aegilops longissima
TGTTGTATGTGAACCTTTATTATGCAGTCCGTCGCTTTTATTCTCACAACAAGTTCATACAAAGCTTATTTCTCCACTAATAAGTCATGCATATTTAAAGAGCAATTTTAGTTGCTTGCACCGATGACAACTTACTTGAAGGATCTTATTCAATCCATAGATAGGTATGGTGGACTCTCATGGCTAAACTGGTTTAGAGGTATTTGGAAGCACAAGTAGTATCTCTACTTGGTCTGAGAATTTAGCTAACATGAGGGGAAGGCAAGCTCAACATGTTGGGAGATCCATGACAATATACTTTATCTCGGATATGAAAACATAACTCATTCGTTGTCTTCCTTGTCCAACATCAACTCTTTATCATGTCATATTTTAATGAGTGTTCCCAATCATAAAAGATGTCAATGATAATATATCTATATGAAACCTCTCTCTCCTTATTACTTCCTATTAATTGCACGATGACCAAAACTATATTTGCCAACTCCAACAACTTTTAATCATCATACTCTTTCTATGTGAAGTCATTACTTTCAATAAGACTAATATGAACTCTTTGTTCCTTTTTATTCTTGTCTTTTATTCACTCAAGATCATGGCAAAGTAATCAAGCCCTTGACTCAACACTAATCTTTATTATATATAGCTCACGGACTCGATTGCATAGAGGGATCATAAAGCAAAACTTCAAAACTAGATCATGCCATGACTTTATTCTACTATATCAAGATACCACTAATAGGATCGAACTAAGAAAAGCGGTAAAGATAGGAGTTGTGATGGTGATACGATAACGGGCACCTCCCCAAGCTTAGCGATTGCCAAGGGAGTGCCATACCCATGTGATTATGTCTCCTTCTTTGTTGTTGGCGGTGGAGGTGTTGTTGATGATGCAAGCTTGCGTCCACCTTCCATGGCATAGGCTCACCCTCATAGAAGGATGATCGAGTCTCGAATCCTCAAATCTGCAGCGAACAGCTCGAAATGAAAGCAGAGGATATTCGTGATCGATCGTCAAACCTTCGGGAGAATATATAATGAATTTTACCGACCAAAATCGTATCGTGCAAAAAGCAGTCGGAGGGCACCGAGGTCGCCGGAGGAGAGGCGCGCCCGGGGGTAGGCGCCCTCCACCTCGTGGAGCCTCGTGTCCTCCCGGACTGCTACTTATTTTTCTATTTTCTAAATATTCCAAAAGCAGAAATATTGCCTTAGAATTTGTTTTGGAGTCGGTTTACTTACCGTAACACATACCTATTCCTTTTGGTCTAAAACGTTACGGAAAGTGTCCATATGTATTCCTCAGGGAGTTACGGTTTCAATAATATTAGTTTCAACATTTATAGGATTACGAGATATAGTGTTTGATCCTTTGACCGTTTACCACCTTGGTTTGTGCGAAGTTGTTGATTTTATGGCACGGAGCGATAGACCTCCTCGATAACGTAGGGACCTTCCCATTTAGAGAAAGTTTTCCTACAAAAATCTTAAATTAGAGTTGTATAGCAATACATAATCACCTATATTAAACTCACGCTTTTGTATCCTTTTGTCATGCCATCTTTTAACTTTTCTTTAAACAACTTGGCATTTTCATAAGCTTGGTTCTCCATTCATCAAGTGAGCTAATATCAAATAACCTCTTCTCACGGCAAGTTTGAAATCATAGTTGAGCTCTTTAATAGCCCAATATGCCTTATGTTCTAGTTAGGAGGTAAGTGACATGCTTTTCCATAAACCATTTTATACGGAGACATACCCATAGGATTCTTATATGCAGTTCTATAGGCCCATAATGCATCATCAAGTTTCTTGGACCAATTCTTTCTAGACCTATTAACAGTCTTTTGCAAAATTAATTTGAGCTCTCATTACTCAATTCTACTTGACCACTAGGCTGCGGGTGATAAGGAGATGCAATTCTATGATTAACATCATATTTAGCAAGCATTTTCTGAGCGCCATGAATAAAGTGTGAACCACCATCGGTCATTAATATCTAGGGACTCCAAACCTCGGAAAAATAACTTCCTTAAGCATTTTAATAGAAGTGTTATGATCAGCACTACTAGTTGGAATAGCTTCTACCCACTTAATAACGTAATCAACAACAACTAAAATATGTATATCCATTAGAGGCAGGAAAAGGTCCCATATAATCAAAGCCCCAAACATCAAATGGTTCAATAACAAGTGAATAATTCATAGGCATTTCTTGGCGTCTACTAATATTACCAATTCTTTGACATTCATCACAAGACAAAACAAACTTACGGGCATCTTTGAAGAGAGTAGGCCAATAAAAACCAGATTGCAATACCTTATTGCGTTCTATCTCCAGCGTGGTGTCCTCCATAAGCTTGGAGTGACACTTGCGTAGGATCTGTTCTGTTCATGCTCAGGCACTAGCGTCTAATAACACCATCTACTCCTTCTTTATAAAGATGCGGATCATCCCAAAAGTAATGTCTCAAATCATAAAGAACTTTTCTTTTTTTGGTATCTGAAGCTAGGTGGTATAAATTTAGCAACAATATAGTTAGCATAATCAGCATACCATGGAGTGCTACGAGAAGTGCTTATGACATTTAATTGTTCATCGGAAAGCTATCATCAATAGGTAGTGGGTCATCAAGAACATTCTCTAACCTAGATAAGTTATGCCGAGGTTCTCATCCTTTTCTATCAACAATATGCAAATCAAATTCTTGCACAAGAAACCCATCTAATAAGTCTAGGTTTAGCATCTTTTTTTCCATAAGATATTTAATAGCAGCATGATCGGTTGAATAGTTACTTTAGAATCAACAATATAAGGGCAATTTATCACAAGCAAATACAACTTAAAAGTTCCTTTTAATTGGTAGCATAATTTCTTTGAGCATTGTCTGAGTCTTACTAGCATAATGGATAACATTTAATTTCTTATCAACTCTTTGCCCTAGGCAGCACCTCGACATAATCACGGCATCAAATAATTTCAAAGGGTAAATTCAATCGGTGGCTGAACAACGGGAGACTAATGCTTTCTTAAATATTTCAAATGCTTCTACAAATCATCATCAAAGACAAATGGTACATCTTTTTGTAATAAATTAGTGGAGGCGAAATTTTGAGAAGTCCTTTGAACCTCCTATAAAATCCGGTATGATCAAGGAAACTTCTTATACCTTTGATGTCCTTGGGACATGGCATCTTTTCAATAGCATCAACCTTGGCTTTATCAATTTCAATACCTCTTTCGGAAACTTTGGCCCCAAGACAATACCTTCATTAACCATAAAGTGGCACTTTTTCAAATTTATTTTATCTTTGACATAAGTGGGACTAATTGCCCAAGATCATCAAGGTATATCCAATAGCGACACGGTGCTTCTTGAGTTTTCAATAATCTTTCTTCTTCATTAAAGGTTAGCACTAATAATCGGATATATTTTCTTTTCATCAAGATAAGCATATTTAAATTATCGAACCAGGTTTTAGCTCAAACAAGGATCACCCTTGGGTGGAGGAGGATCTAAGTTTCAAAGGCAAATTGTGTTTGGTTTCTTGTTTAAAAATACTTCATCTATTTCCCTTCTTTCATTATAAACATCTCATTTTCATGGTCTAGCAAATAGTGTTCTAAAGGATCACTAGGAGAATGCCAATAAACAAGACCAATAATTTCATCCTTACTAGGAATTCTTCCTCACGATGTTGTTTTTCTAAATTTAGAAAATTAAACTCATGACCATATCATCCAAGCCAATAGTAACAACATTCTTTTTAAGGTCTATCTTAGCATATTGATATTCGAAGGGTCTACCAAATATAATGGGACAAAAGCTATCTTGTGGAGAACCAAGAACAAGAAAATCCGGAGATATTTAGTTTTCCCACAAACTTCAACATCTCTAACAATTCCCCTTTGGTGAAATAGTATCTCTATTGGCAAGCTTAATTGTAATCAATATCTTCTATCTCAGCGGGTGCGATATCATGCATAATTTCTTTATATAAGTCAATGGGTATAACTAGCACTAGCACCCATATCCATAAGCCATGATAACAATGATCTCCTATTTTAACATAAATAACGAGCCGCCTACCAGGTCTATTTTATCTCTATCCTGGTTTAGCAATTCTAGCGGTTTCACCATAGAATTGAATAACATGCCCATCAATATTATCGGAAAGAGATCTTTAACAATAGCAATATTAGGTTCTACTTTGACTTGCTCGGGGAGGTTAAGTTCTAGTATTGCTTTTTACGAACAACGATTGAAGCTTTACGATCCTTTACTCTAACGGGGAAAGGTGGTTTCTCAACATAAGAGGTGGGTGTTGGGGAGCGTAGTAATTCCAAAATTTTTCCTGCCCCGCCAAATCATGGTGATGGCATAACCAAGGGGAAGTATTGTCCGTACCCTCTTAGGAAATGGCGGGCGTTATGACAACCGGTTGTGTGTGTCGTCGGTCTTCACGATCCGACCGATCCAAGCACCGAGCGTCCGGCACCTCCAAGGTTCAGCCACGTTCATTCGATGGCGATCCCGGACTCCGATCCAAAAAGTGCCGGGATGAGTTCCGTCAAACGGGCGTGGTGGCGATGATGATGCTCTCGGGCGCGAGGCCGCCTAAACTCCGGGCGATATAATGAGAATGGAATATGGTGGAGGGGCACCCCAGCTAAAGTCCAAGGGATCAATTGTTGTATCTTTGGTGATACCCCCCTTTATTTATATGTTGAGCCCGGGGTGAAACTTGGAGCAAAAAGCCTCCCTCAAAGTCGGTTTTTTGCCAAAGGCAAAGTCCCTCGGACTCCGGGAATAAACCGCCACAATCCAACCCCGGCCCGGGCCCATGGGCCTCGGCGTCTTTCCGGGGGCCGAAGCCCGGGGTCTCGGCGTTTGGCCCCACAACCTCATAAAACTCCTTTTACCGACCTAAAACCTCATGGGCGGCCCTTAGCCTAAACATATCATCCAATATATAATCTTTACGTCTCGACCATTTGAGACTCCTCGTCATTCCCCGATCTCATCCGGGACTCCGAACTCCTTGGTACATCAAAAATGTAAACTCATAATATAAGCATCCCGGAAACCTTAAGCGTCCGGACCCTCAGGTTAGAACTATGAAATGAGAGAACTATTCTTGGTCAATAACCAATAAAGAACACGGATGCCCATATTGGTTCCTACATATTCTCGAAGATCTTTATCGGTCAAACCGCCAAACAACATCGTTTTCCCTTTGTCATCGGTATGTTACTTGCCGAGATTGATCGTCGGTATCAATACCTAGTTCAATCTAAATTCTTGGAAATCTCTTTACTCGTTCAAGTAATACATCATCACAACTTCTTATTAGTTGCAATAACAAGGCTTATATGATGTGTATTAGAAGGAAGATACCTCTCCAGGAACGGGTGACAAAACCTAATCTAAATCGCCAACCAACATGTACCTTTGGAGAACACCTTAGTACTCCTTTATAATCACGATTCGTTGTGGCGTTTGGTAGTACCAAAGTGTTCCTCCATTGGGGGTTTGCATAATCTCATAATTACGGAACATGTATAAGTCATGAAAAAGCAAAAATACCTAAGCGATCAAGTGCTAGGCTAACGGAATGGGTCATGTCAATCACATCATTCTCTAATGATGTGATCCTTAATCAAATAACAACACATGTCTATGGTTGGAAACATAACCATCTTTGATTAATAAGCTAGTCAAGTAGAGGCATACTAGTGACTATTTTTGTTTATGTATTCACACATGTATCATTTTGGTTAATACAATTCTAGCATGAATAATAAACATTTATCATGAAATAAGAAATAAATAATAACTTTTTATTGCCTCTAGGGCATATTTCCTTTATCTCCCACTTGCACTAAAGTCAATAATCTAGTTCACATCCATGTGATTTAAACCAATATTCACATCTTTATGTGATTAACACCCATAGTTCACATCGACATGTGACCCAAAAGGGTTTACTAGAGTCAATAATCTAGTTTCCATTATTAACACCGAGTACTAAGGTGTGATCATGTTTTGCTTGTGAGATAATTTTAATCAGCTTATGTCCATACGGATCCGTAAGTATTTTCTTGAATTCTATGTCTACAATGCTGCACTTGGAGCTACTCTAGCTAATTGCTCCCCTTTCAATATGTTTAGATTGAGACTTAGAGTCATCCATATCTGTCAAAACTTGCATCGGCGTAACTTTCCTGACGAACCTTTTATCACTTCCATAATCGAAAACATATTTATTCCACTAAGGATAATTTTGACCGCTTCCATTGATCTACTCCTAGATCACTATTGCACTCCTTGCCAAGCTTAGTGGTAGGGTATGCAATAGATTGAGTACCCAAATGGCATACTTTATAGAACCTATGGCTGATGCATGGGAATGACCCATTCTCTTTCTATTTCGTAAATTGGTGGGTTTGAGTCTTACTCAATTTCACACCTTTAACACAGGCAAGAAACTCTTTCTTTTGTTCCATTTTGAACTACTTTAAAATCTTGTCAAATGTATTCATTGAAAAAACTTATCAAGCGTCTTGATCTATTCTATAGATCTTGATGCTCAATATTAACCGGGGTCCTTTCTTTGAAAAACTCCTTTCAAATACTCCTTTATGCTTTAGAATAATTCTACATTATTTCCGATCAACAATATGTCATTCACATATACTTATCGAAATGTTGTAGTGCTCCCCTCACTTTCTTGTAAATCGGGCTTCTCCAAAGTCTTATAAAACCATATCTTTGATCAAATCATCAAGCAATATTCCAACTCGAGATGCTTACAGTCCATAGATGGATCATTTGGAGCTTGCATATTTTTTAGCACCTTTAGGATTTACAAAACCTTGGGTTGCATCATATACAACTCTTCTTTAATAAATCCATTAAGGAATGCAGTTTTTTAATCCATTTGCAGATTTCCTAAAATGGGCAATTGCTAACATGATTGGACAGACTTAAGCATGATACAGTGGAAAACTCTCATCGTAGTCAACACCTTGAACTTGTCGAAAACCTTTTGCGAAATTCTAGCTTTGTAGATGTAACACTACTATCGGCGTCGTCTTCCTCTTGAAGATCCATTTATTTTCTATGGCTTGCCGATCATCGGGCAAGTCAATCAAAGTCCATACTTTGTTCTCATACATGGATCCCATCTCAGATTTCATGGCCTCAAGCCATTTTGCGAATCTGGGCTCATCATCGCTTCCTCATAGTTCGTGGGTTCATCATGGTCTAGTAACATGACTTCCGAACATGATTACCGTACCACTCAGTGCGGATCTTACTCTGGAAGACCTACGAGGTTTTGATAGTAACTTGATCTTGAAGTTTCATGATCATCATCATTAGCTTCCTCACTAATTGGTGTAGGCATCACTGGAACTGATTTATGATGAACTAGTTTCAATTAGGGAGAAGGTACAATTACCTCATCAAGTTCTACTTTCCTCCCACTCACTTCTTTGAGAGAAACTCCTTCTCTAGAAAGGATCCATTCTTAACACGAATGTCTTGCCTTTGGATCTGTGATAGAAGGTGTACCCAACATTTTGGGTATCCTATGAAGACCACTTTTCGATTTGGGTTCAAGCTTATCATGTTGAAACTTTTTCACATAAGCATCAACCCAAACTTTAAGAAAGCGACAACTATGGTTTCTTGCTAAACCATAATTCATACGGTGTCGTCTCAGCGGATTTATATGGTGCCCTTTTAATGTGAATGCAGTTGTCTCTAATGTATAACCCCAAAGCGATAGTGGTAAATCGGTAAGAGACATCATTGATGCACCATATCTAATAAAATACGGTTATGATGTTTGGACACACCATTACCTTGTGGTGTTCGGTGGCGTGAGTAGTGAAACTATTTCACATTGTTTTAGCTGAAGGCCAAACTTCGTAACTCAAATATTTTTCCTCTGCGATCATATCGTAGAAACTTTTATTTTCTTATTCGATGATTCTTCACTTCACTCTGAAATTCTTTGAACTTTTCAAATGTTTCAGACTTGTGTTTCATCAAGTAGATATACCCATATCTGCTCAAATCATCTGTGAAGGTCAGAAAATAACGATATTTGCCGTGAGCTTTAACACTCATCGGACCGCATACATCAGTATGTATTATTTCCAATAAGTCATTTGCTCGCTCCATTGTTTGGAGAAGCGAGTCTTTAGTCATCTTGCCCATAAGGCATGGTTACTAAGCATCAAGTGATTGCAAAATCCCATCGACATGGAGTTTCTTCATCGCTTTACATAATATGACCTAAGCGGCGATTGCCACAAATGAGTTGCACTATCATTATTAACTTTGCATCTTTTGGCATCAATATTATGAATATGTGTATCACTACGATCGAGATCCAACAAACTATTTTATTGGGTGTATGACCATTGAAGGTTTTATTCATGTAAGCAGAACAACAATTATTCTTTGACTTTAAATGAATAACCGTATTATAATAAACATGATCAAATCATATTTATGCTCAGCATAAGCGCCAAATAACATTTATTTAGGTTTAACACTAATCCGAAAGTATAGGGAGTGTGCGATGATGATCATATCAATCTTGGAACTACTTCCAACACTCATCGTCACTTCCCTTCAACTAGTTCTGTTCATTACGCAACTCCGTTTGAGTTACTACTCTTAGCCGAACCAGTATCAAATACCGAGGGGTTACTACGAACACTAGTAAAATACACATCAATAATCGTATATCAAATATACCTTTGTTCACTTTGCCATCCTTCTTATCCGCCAAATACTTGGGTAGTTCCGCTTCGATGACCAGTTCCATTGCAGAAAAAGCACTTAGTCTCGGGCTTAGGTCCAGACTTGGGCTTCTTCACTCGAGCGACAACTTGCTTGCCGTTCTTCTTGAAGTTCCCTTCTTCCCTTTGCCCTTTTCCTTGAGACTAGTGGTCTTGTCAACCATCAACACTTGATGTTTTCTTGATTTCTACCTTCGCGATTTTAGCATCGCGAAGAGCTTGGGAATTGTTTTCGTCATCCCTTGCATACTATAGTTCATCACGAAGTTCTAGTAACTTAGTGATGGTGACTAGAAAATTCATCAATCACTATCTTATCTGGAAGATTAACTCCCACTTGATTCAAGCGATTGAAGTACCGGACAATCGAGCACATGCTCACTAGTTGAGCGATTCTCCTCCATCTTTTAGCTATAGAACTTGTTGGAACTTCATATCTCTCAACTCGGGTATTTGCTTGAAATATTAACTTCAATTCCTGGAACATCTCATGTGGTCCATGCGTTCAAAACGTCTTTGAAGTCCGATTATAAGCCGTTAAGCATGGTGCACTAAACTATCAAGTAGTCATCATCTTGAGCTAGCCAAACATTCATAACGTCGCATCTGCTCCTGCAATAGGTCTTTCACCTAGCGGTGCATTAAGGACATAATTCTTACGTGCAGCAATGAGGATATACCTCGATCACGGATCCAATCCGCATCATTGCTACTAACATCTTTCAACACAATTTTCTCTAGGAACATATCAAAATAAACATATGAAAGCAACAAACATAGGGAAGCAACAACGAGCTATTGATCTACAACATAATTTGCAAAATACTACCGGGACTAAGTTCATGATAAATTTAAGTTCAATTAATCATATTACTAAATAACTCCACTTAGCAGACATCTCTCTAGTCATCTAAGTGATCACGTGATCCAAATCAACTAAACCATAACCGATCATCACGTGAGATGGAGTAGTTTCAATGGTGAACATTACTATGTTGATCATATCTACTATATGATTCACGTCGACCTTTCGGTCTCCGTGTTCCGGCCATATCTGCATATGCTAGGCTCGTCAAGTTTAACCAGAGTATTGCGTGTGCAAAACTGGCTTGCACCCGTTGTAGATGGACGTGAGCTTATCACACCGATCATCACGTGGTGTCAGGCACGATGAACTTTGGCAATGGTGCATACTCGGGAGAACACGTCTTGATAATTTTAGTGAGAGATCATCTTAAAATGCTACCGTCAATCAAAGCAAGATAAGATGCATAAAGGATAAACATCTCATGCAATCAATATAAGTGATATGATATGGCCATCATCATCTTGTGCTTGTGATCTCCATCTCCGAGCATCGTGATCACCATCGTCACCGGCGACACCTTGATCTCCATCGTAGCATCGTTGTCGTCTTGCCAACTATTGCTTTGACTTCGCTACCGCAGTGATAAAGTAAAGCAATTACATGGCATTTGCATTTCATACAATAAGCGACAACCATATGGCTCCTGCCGTTCCGATCTTCGGTTAAAAACATGATCATCTCATACAATAAAATATAGCATCACGTCTTGACCATATCACATCACAACATGCCCTCCAAAAACAAGTTAGGCGTCCTCTACTTTGTTGTTGCAAGTTTTACGT
>JAHIAM010012073.1:0-14139 GCA_021605205.1 Aegilops longissima
TGCCATATTCCATGTCTGACCGTTTTGGGCTGCAACTTTCACGTTGAGACTTTTGAACGACAGTAAGGTGTTAGGTGGTGGTTCTATACTCGTGATGTCGTTGGAGTTGATGGACTCGCTTATCTTCCAAGCCTTCGCTGTTATTATTAGATGGCCTTAAGCCATATTATTGTAATAAGTTCCCTTGTGGACAACGATGTAATAAGTGTGTGATTGCTACTCTGCAATAAATCCTTGAAATCTTGTGTGGTGTCGGCATTCTTGATCCGAGGATGACCTGAGCACGGCTGGATCCATTGTGCAGTGCTCTGAAGAATAGTATCGAAACCGTTGGTTGTAGGACCACGACCACTAAGTTAAAGCCATAGATCACTACTCTCTTCCCATTTCTAACTCCTCATCTTTTCTACTCTCTTTAGGATGGCGTGCGAAGATCAAGTACACCCAACCGGATGAAGGCACACCTTTTGGATTTCACTTGAAGGTTACTAAGTACACGAACATTGGACTACCAAGCTTCACGGAACTTTCAACTCACTTGAAGAGGGCTGGAAGATTCAGCTCACGTTCAGGAAGGACATTCACCCCAATCACCAAGCCTATAGATAGTGTTTTCGATTGCACCAACTTGGAGTCAGGAAAGAGCATGGCGATCACATCACCATGGGGCGCATTGGATAAGTTTATCAAGAAGACCTCAAGGATACCATCTACCAGATTTGCGGACGGAGATGATAAGCGGGGCGTTGTCAACACCAAAAGGATAGATCCATTGCAGCATTCATCCGAGTTAAATCAGCACATTCGGCGCGGAGAACCAAATGTCAATGACATGTTGGAGTTCGAAGACAAAGGAAGGATCATCAAACTGGAAGAAGTACTAAAGACTACGCAAGGACTACATGGGCGAGATTGTTAGCCAGCAAGAACACAATAACGATCTTAAGTGAGATCGAAGAACTCAAGAAGAAGTTGGCTCCGGGAATGAAGACCGGTATGTCGAATACGCGACTACATTAACATCGGCGACACGATTCGGATCCAAGTGAACCCGACTTTGAAAGGCGAAATGGGCGGACATCATGGAGTCTTCCACGGTTCAAATTAGTAGAAGTCCCCACATATTAGTAGTATTTCCCTCCATGTAAACACTATAGTACCGCACTTTTGCGATAGTTAGATCGTTGTAAGCCCTTGTTTGATTGAATGAAGTGATTTTGTGTGTTTTTGCTCTTTGTGCATTGGGTAGTGATTCCCTTAGACCTCATTCTATTCTACATTTCTCTTCTTTTCTAAACCCATCAGATGCCTCGAGGCCGCGACCCGGATTCGTTTTCCGGAGATCCCCAATTGATCCAGCAGGAATACCGATTCAAACATTGGTGCGAAACAACAACAACAACAACAACAACCCCCCCACCACCACTGCGGATCATCGACTCGTTTCCCGAACCCGGCGGTTGTATTCCGATAACCCGAGCCGATTTAGCGGATGGTGGCTCCAAAGATAGGAAGGGGCCACTGCAGGATGCCAGATGGTGAAAGAGTGAAGTTTCGGCACATCAACGAAGGACCCCGGGCGGCATGGTGGGAGAATTTCACAACCACTTACCCGTGACCTTTACATGGGACCCGATTTACCAAGCTTTTTCCGCCCATGTTTTGGAGGAGCCATGGCCATGAAGAAGCGTGAGTTTGCAACTTCCCAGGAGGGGCTGGTTGGCGGTCGTGGATGACTTTAAAATTAACACGTTATGCCCCGGATAGCGTTGCCTGGGGCTGCGAAACGGAGAAGTTTCTAGAAGGATTGAATGATGAGTTGCATGCCGTTGATGGTGGCAAGTTTCAACAACCAGGGAGTTGGTAGGCCGAGCCCTCATGATTGAAGGAAAGCGGCAAAAATTGAGAACCCATAAGCGGAAGTATGGACAAGGAAGTATAACTCTGGATCCCGGCGAAGCCTCGTTATACCCCTAAATCCGGAATTCATTTCAGCATACCCATGGAGGAATCGCATAACCATAATGGCACCAAGAATGGGAGCGGGAATGGAGGAACAACGGACAGAACCGCACCAACCCGTCTACACCATCCAAAGGTAGACTGAGTCACATTACTTGCTTTAAGTGCCCAAAATGGGCACTTCAAATGAAGAAGGCCGGTGGAAATGGCAATGGAAGCTGGGAAAAGCCAAACCCTTTCAACGGGGCGGTGAACCACATTGATGTGGAGGAGGTTGAAGATCAGCCGATCACGATGTCCGGTAAGTTTTGGTTAAGTCATTCTGCGGTTGTTCTTTTGATCTTGGTGCATCGCATTCATACATATCAAGGGATTTGTGGATAAGTACAAGTTACCAACCCAAGCCCTTAGGTCACCCATGCTAGTAACCTCACGGGAGCGAGTACATGGCTAGTAAATGGTGTGATCGTTGCCACTAAGGATTGGACACTATGTTTTCCCCTCGGACCTAATAGTTACGGAATCCCAAGGATTGGATGTGATATTAGGAATGGATTGGTTATCAAAGTATGGAGAAACATAGATTGTACCACAAGGTCAATTTGCTCACCACACGAAGGAAGAAGGATTAAGTATGTATCACGGCACGAGCGAGGAGAGCACAAGTTAATTGCTTATCGAGGTGATGCAGGAAGAAGTACCGTGGTAAAGGATTATCTGATGTATTTCGGAAGAATTGCGGAATGCCCGGATAGAGACATTGAATTTTGATCGAGCTGTTGCGGAACAGGCCCGATATCGAAGCGACCGTCATGAGGATGCCCAAAGGATTTGGCGGAAATCAAGAAGCAGATTAAGGAACTATTGGATAAAGGCTTTATTAGCCCAAGTTCTTCACCTTGGGGATCACTGTGTTAGTGGAGAAGAAGGATGGATCGTTGAGAATGGTTGTTGATTATCGTGGATTGAATGAAGTAACAATCAAGAACAAGTACCCACTACCTATGATAAATGATCTGTTTGATAAACTTGCAAGGAGCCAAAGTGTTTTCTAAGATCGACTTGCGATCGGTACCATCGAGTTGAAGATTAGGGAGCAAGATATACCCAAGACAGCGTTTACCACGAGATATGGATGCGAGTATACCGTTATGTCATTTGGATGACTAACGCATGACCTATTTCATGAACACGATGAACAAAGTGTTTATGGAGTTTTGGATAAGTTAAATCGTGGTGTTCATTGATGACATTTAATTTTCTCAAAGAATGAAGAGGAACACAAGGAACATTTGCGATTGGTTTTGGGGCGAGGAACAGTTGTATGCCAAGTTACCAAATGTGAGTTTTCTAAGGAAGTTGGATTTCTCGGACATGTTATATCCGGAGGGGATAGCATTGACCCCACAAAAGTTGAGACCGTAACCAAATGGGAAGCACCAACGGCAAGTTGGAAGATTTGGATTTCCTTGGACTCGCGAGGATACTACCGAAGATTCATTGAGAATTTCTCAAAATTGCAAAGCCTATTGAAATTGTTGAAGAAGGAAAACAAATTCATATGGGTAGGGTGAGGCAAGTTTTCGGGAGTTGAAGAAAAGATTGGTTACCTCACGGTTTGATATTGCGGATCGGACTAAGGATTATGAGGTGTATTCGGCGCTTCCGTGAGGACGGGCGTGCTTATGAGGAAGGAAGAGTTGTTTAAGTATGCTTCCGACAACTTAAGCCTCATGGTTGAATTATCCACCCATGATTTGGAGTTAGCAGCCGTTGTGCATGCCTTGAAGGCTGGAACATTTTCTCATTGGAAATCATTGTGAAGTATATCACGGATCACAAGGTTTGAAGTAATCTTCACCGGAAGGATTGAATCTCGGACAAAGGAGATGGTTAGAGCTAATCAAGGATTATGATATGAGATTGCATTATCACCGGGAAAGGCTAATGTTGGGACGCATTGGAGCCGTAAAACCCAATACCCTAATGATGGGAGGAATACCCAATGAGTTAGCGAGGGACCCGAGAACTATGTTTGGAAATAGTTAAGAGGCTATGTAGCAACATTGGAGATTGATCGACACTAATGGACAAAATCGAGAAGCCCAAAAGGGATAAGGAAGTTGCCTCTATAAAGGAGAAAATGAGCAAAGGAAAAGCTAAAGGTTTCGTGAGGAGAACACGATACCCTATGGTTTGAAGACCGTGTTTATGTGCCCAATGACCCGGAGATCGGAAGTTGATTTTACAAAGCCCATGATTCACCCTATTCGATTCACCGGAAATACCAAGATGTATTTGGATTTGAAGAATATTTTCGGTGGACCGGGAATGAAGAAGGATATTGGAGTATGTAGCATTTGCGCGTATTCGAGAAAAAAGGCAGGCATCGAAGCCGGCAGGATTTTACAACCGTTGCCGATACCGAATGGAAGTGGGATAAACTAGGCATGGATTTCATCAAGGGTTTGCCAAAACCCGTTCGGGATATGACTCGATTTGGGTCATAGTCGATCGTTTGAAAAGGTAGCCTTTTCATTCGGTCAAGACTACCTATAGCGGTGCTAAGTTGGCAAAGATATACATGACCGAATTGTGTGTTACGGAGTTAGGAGCATCTTGGATAGAAACCCGTTTACTTGAAATTTTGGAACCGGTTACCGAAACATTGGGAACCGATTGGAATTATACAGCTTTCCACCCGGACCGATGGACAAGAGAAGTAATCAGATTTTGGAGGACATCTTTGAGGCTTGTGCACTAGATTATGGATCTAGTTGGGATGATAATTTGCCGTTCGAATTTTCCTACAATAAAGTTACCAAAACTTAAAGATGGCACCTTCGAGGCTCTGTATGGAAGAAGGTCGGGACACCGTTGTCATGGGGGGCAGATCGTCGTTGTTTGGACCAGATTTGATTAAGAATCGAGGAAGGTTAAGTTGATTGAGGCAGGCTCAAGGTAGCCCGTCAGGAAAAGCTATGCGATTCAAAGCCCAAAGCGATTGAGTAAATTGGAGGCAGTATATCTCGAGTATCCCTTGAGGTTAAGCGTTTTGGTGAAAGGAAAGTTAGCACCCGTTTTTGGACCATATAAGATTTTGCGCATGGGAGATTCTATAAGTTGGAATTGCGGAAGGTTCGGGAGTTCATGATGTATTCCATGTTTCTCGTTGAAGAAATGTCCCCGAGATAGCGAGGGCCGTTAAGAACCGGTGCCCTTTAAGCAATTGTTGAAGGATGACTTGACATATGAGGAAAAACCGGTTAAATTCTCGATTATGCGGTGAGTTACCCAGCAAGGTTATCAAGTTTTGCAAAGTTGTTGGAGCCACCACGAGGATGAAGCCCACAGGAAAGAGGAAGTTTTGTAGGACCACCCTCACCTATTTTCTAGCCAACCCGAATCTGGGAGATTCATCTTAAGGGTGGTTTGTAACATCCCAAATTTTCAATTTGGAATGTTATAATTAGTCATCATGCATATCATATTTTCTCCATTTTCCGATCCTAGAAAATTTCACGCAACTCAAGGACCCTCGGAGAAAGTTGGAAGTTTCATTATTTTCATATTTGGGATTTCTCAAATTTTGAAAATAGGATCATTGGATTTATTTAAATTATCTTCATAAAGTTTTTCCTATAAAATATTAAAGGAATAATATGACTTTCCCAACATTTAGGAAAAATGAAGATATTTAAATAAATCAAATTTGGTTTTGGAAGATTTTTTGTTAGGCAAAAATGAGCATTTTAAAAATTTAGCATGTTTGCTTTTTAAGTTCATTTTGTTGACTCATTTTTAGGAAAAATTTGTTTTATTTAATCAGTTATTTGGTATTTTTTAATTCATTTGGTTTAATTTTATTTAAAAATTTCTGGCCAAGGCCAGCCCGGGCCCGGGGCCGGGCCCGCCGCCTCCCTCCTCCCTTGGTCTCCCGCCGCCCCTATCGCCCCCGGCCCGGTCGGCCCCTCGCCCCCTTCCCCCCCAAGCCGCCGGTCCCCCCCCCTTTATAAATGGCCGCCCCCCCCCTCTCTCCCCGCCCGCCCCCTCACCCACCCGGAACCCCGCCCTGGGGCCCCCCCGCCGTTTCCCCCGTTCCCCCCCCTCGCCCGCCCCTTGGGACCTCCCCGCCCCGGGACCCCGGGACTCCGGCGAACCCAGTGCCGCCCGCCCGCCCGATCCGGTTTTGGAAAAACCGATCCGGTTTTTTATATGTTCGGTTTTTAAAAAAACCTAGATTGTTTTATTTTTTGGTTTTCTTATTTATGACGTTCACGAACCTTCGTTTCAATAAACGTGTTCGTTGGATTATTCATGACGTCGTTATTTAAACCGTTGTGTTTTCTTTTAATCGTTTAATCCGTTATTTTTCGATTCGATTTGGATCCGATTTTCAAATCTGTTTTATTTCTTGCTCGTTTATCGGAATCGGTGATTCAAGCGCTGAGTTTAAATTAAACGCCGTTCCGATAACCTACTTTCACAGAGTTTTGCTCGTGAAATTTTGACCTAATTTCAGTTTACAAAACCGAGTCGTTCTCTCCGAGTTTCGACTTTCGATGTTTATTTGATTCGATTCTTTTGCAACCAGGGTTCTTAAGTTGAACTTTCTGGTTAGATCTTTTATTCGAGATTTCCTGCATTAGATGAGTACTTATTGTATGCTTGTTGTTTGTTGCGTTAGATCACCGAGTCGCCGCTTGTTCTTGAATCTCTAGGTCTCCGGATCATCGCAAGGCAAGTAACACTTTGATCATACTCTTCTCATACCCAGTTTTATGCATTAGATCTATTCCTCAAACACTTGCATGATTAGGATCTAATTAAATTGTGGGATTGGGAAGTAGATTGAGGTAGTACCTATTACTGTTTACTTATGAAACCTTGGGAGTTACTTCTCGTTTGCTATTGTGCCATGCTATGCTAGTAGGCGTGGATTGGGTGAGTGAATATCCATGAAGATGTGAGATTGTTAATTAATGGTTTATCTAAGGTGGCAACCTAAACACATCTGGGTGGATTGAGGCACCTGGTTTCTATCAGGACTTGCTGTATTTCTTGGACCGCCACCGGGCTCTAAGGGATCATAAGATTATTCAAGCTGAAACTTCCGTGTGCAGCCACAAGCCAATTATGGGCTCTGGCGTAGTTGACTAAGTTGTCGAACTCTTACGGGTAGGCTAGCTGTGTAGGGATGTAGGTTGTGCGTCTACCCACATGTAAGGTGCTAAGCCGAAACTATGTCTCGGTCATCCGTTTCTCAAACACCATGTAGTCCGAGAACCAAGCGGAAGGCGATCGAGTCTTTGGGGAAAAGTCGCAAACCTCTGCGAGTGTATAAACTAATCATGATTAGCCGTGTCCCGGTTATGGACAATTTAGTTCGGTAATTGAATATCATGTGAATCTCAACATGTTACTTCTAAATAAAAGTTATTGGGTTTTGATGAGTACTTTTTAATTGGGATTGAGGATCTGTCAACCATTCTCAATGTTTAACAACCACCATGATAGTTAAATAAAATTATTCCTTTGATGTAGGAAAAATCAGCTTTATGCAAATAAGTAGAGCCTTACCACCAGCCATATATGCATGTAGTTAGGCTTATTCATTCATTGCTCTTATGTGTTACATTGCCATATTCCATGTCTTGACCGTTTGGCTGCAACTTTCACGTTGCGACTTTTCGAACGACAGTAAGGTGTTAGGTCGTGGTTCTATACTCGATGATGCCGTTGGAGTTGATGGACTCGCTTATCTTCCAAGCCTTCCGCTGTTATTATTAGATGGCCTTAAGCCATATTATTTAATAAGTTCCCTTTGGACACGATGTAATAAGTGTGTGATTGCTACTGCAATAAATCCAATCTTTGTGGTGGGATCCGGGGATGACCCTGAGCCCCGGGATCCATTAATCGGTCTTCCAAGAGAATGTTCGAACCACTTATGTTTGACCATAAGTTAAAACCATAGTCCTACTCTCTTCCCATTTTCTAACTCCTCATATTTTCTCTCTTTAGGATGGCGTTTGGAAGATCAAGTACCCCAACCGGATGAAGCACACCTTTTGGTTTCACTTGAAGAAGTTACTAAGTATGAACATTGGACTACCAAGCTTCACGGAACTTTCACGCCACTCTGAGGAATTTGGAAGTTCCGCCCGTTCGGGAAGGACATTCACCCCAATCACCAAGCCTATAGATAGTGTTTGGTGCACCAACTTGGATGCGGGAAAGAGCATGGCAGCTCACATCACCATGGGGCGCATTGGGAATTTATCAAAAGACCTCAAGGATACCATCTACCGTTTGCGGGGCCGGAGATGACAAGGGGCGTCGTCAACACCAAAAAGGAAGATCCATTGCGCATTCATCCGGGAGTTAAATCAGCACATTCGGCGCCCGGAGAACCAAATGTGCGCATGTTGGAGTTCGGAAGACGGAAGGATCATCGGGAAGAAGAACTAAAGACTACCCAAAGGACTACATGGATGAGATCGTAGACGGCAAGAACAATAACGATCTTAATCGGATCGAAGAACTCAAGAAAGTTGGCTCGGGAATGAAGCCGATTGAATAAGCGACTACATTAACATCGCGACACCGATTGGATCCAAGTGAACCCGACTTTGAAGGCAATGGGCGGACATTGGAGTCTTACGGTTCAAATTAGTAAAAGTCCCCACATTTATAGTATTTCCTCCATGTAAACATTATAGTACCGCACTTTTGGATAGTTAGATCGTTTAAGCCTTGGATTGAATAAGTGATTTTTGTGTGTTTTTGCTCTTTGGCATTGGTAGTGATTCCTTAGACCTCATTCTATTCTAATTTCTCTTCTTTTCTAAACCCATCAAATGCCTCGAGGCACCCCGGTTCGTTTTCCCGGGAGATCACCCAATTGATCGCGAAATACTGTTCAAACATTGTGCAGAACAACAACAACAACAACAACAACCCCACCACCACCCCTGCGGATCATCATTTCGTTTCCTTGGGAACCGCGGTGTATTCGATAACAAAAGCCGTTGGGAATGGTGTCCCCAAAGATGGAAGGGGAATGCGGGATGCAGGATGGTGAAAAGGGTTACCTGGCAAGGACCGCAGCAGCTGGTGGGAGAATTTCCCACCACTTACCCTGAACCTTTCACTGGGACCCGTTGACAACTTTTCCCCCCATGTTTAAATAGGCCATGGTGAAAAGCGTGGGTTTCCTTCCCAGGAGGAAGGTTTGCGTCGTGGATGACTTTGAAATTACGTTATCCCCGATGGCGTTCTTTAAGAAATTGGGGGAGAATTTCTGAATGAATGATGAGTTCATCCTTGATGGTGGGGTTTCAACCTCTGGGTTGGTGGGAACCCTATGATTGAAGGAAAACGACAAATTGAGTGGCGGAAGTATGGACGGGTTGTATTGATAATGGATGGGCATGGCATCTCGACATATATGATGAGTAAACTAAGCGATGGCGGTGCAACAAAGTAAAGAAATGCAAGACAACATATGCAAATCCGCAATCAATAAAACCTTGCCAAATTAAACAGGCACCTTGATGGGTGAACAGGACAGGCCATCGCCTTTGACTCCTTGAGGTTAGAATAGTCATTAGGATGATATTCGAACAAGAATCACTGGGGGCGTCCGAGTTTCATTGCTTCGAATGGCACTCAATGCCTTGGTGCCAATTTTGTAAGTCATTGCGGTGTTCCAAATATTCTTCGATCTGGATTTGATATTCAACGTAATTGCGTATAATATCGAGAACCATGAAAACATAAATAGTTGTGAGATTATCTTTGTAATGCAGATGATATTCTAATATAGGCCCATGTAAACACTTGTGTGCTATCCTTTGGATTCGATGAGAGGCTCATGTGTTGTAATATGTGCGTGCATTTATATAATCTGGCACAAGTACACAAAAATAGGCTCAGTAAGGATAGTTGGCAAATGATAGGTTCATAATATCTTGTATAGAGTTTATTGCCAAACCATGATAACAAGAGCACCAACAACTAGGCAGATCATAGTGTACATAAGGACACCATAACCACGATATATAAATCGGGAAAGTGGGCGGCTTGAAAATACGGTGTTGTATTGCGCTAGTAATTGAAAGCCTATCAATCCGTCAAGCCAGCCTATCAGCTATTGTTGCGAGATGTCCCTGCTCCCCTTCGACAAGGAACATCTTCTTCCCTCTGAGAACACCTGCGGGCCGCCGACCGAACCACCGGCCCCGCTGTGTTCCTCCCACTCCCCGCCCCCACCAGCGTCGAGTTTTCTTCGTTGGAAGCCCCACCCCCAACCACGTCCCAGAGCCCTTGATCCGGCCGAACTCCGGACTCTGAAAAATCGTGACCCAATTTTGAAATTTAGTCTCTGTGATTTAACTAGTGTGGAATATAAAGGGAAAACCATAAGCATTGGGAGTATAGTGTTGGCGTGCCATGGGGATCTGAAGGTGCAAACGGACAAAAGCAACCAACAACAAGAAATCGAGTAAAGCGGTGGCGATCTATTTTCTTTGCGATAAATAAGTTGGCGAATCTGAAAAGTACCGCCTCAGTGCGGCCGTGTCGCATTCTTTGAAATTTGGCGGTGTTGCGGTGGCGATGGCTGTCGGCGCTGGAAGCAGATCTAGGAGGGTAGGCGGTGGCGGCGAGCGCGATGGGCGAGACGATCGTAGGGCGGCGCCGCAAGGTGGAACGGCGGGGATGAAGCGAAGGCGGGATGCAAGGATCCGGTCGAGCCGTGGATGAGAATCGATCTCTTGTAATGGCGGCGTCGGGTATCGCTCGGCATGGTGGAGGAGGGCGGTGGATGGGGTGGCGGCGGCCAGACGGAGGAGGTGGGGTGGAGAGGGTGTTTTGGCGCCCGAATGAATGGGAAAAGGAGGTAGAGAGAGGGAACCATGTATTGAGTAGCTTGTCTCAAATCGAGGAATTTACAAACTTAGCCCCGTTTCAAATTTCTACTACATCACAACAACATTAGTCGGTTGGGGATAGGGACGGTAATCCGCATACACGAATATTTGCCGCGAGGTTTGTTTTTGGCGCCCAGTGTATGAATATGAATGGGAGAGTCGATTTGTGAGGACACACTTGTTTGGCGCCCCAGTGTATGAATCCGGGTGAGAGGGTTACGTCACGTTTGGGTGAAATTACAAACCTACCCTATAAACCTATAGAAATCCAGGAATAGGCTTTGCGTGGCGAGGGATAAGCGGTAGTGATTTCCATCTAGATTTTGGTTTGGTGATTCTTTGACTTTCCGCTTCGTTCAAATTTTGCAGTGCCGTTTACCGTGCCAACTCAATCGAATCCGTTTGTATTCTATTTTTTTGGCGGGATCCATTTTCAATTGGAATTACATTCTATATACATCATTTTTTATATATACTTTCAAAAGCACAACACCATTTATACATAAATATGGTTTACAAATGGCATGATCTCAGATTCATAAGGTTGTATCCATCAATTTGGATTTTCAAATATTTGAAACCACTTTATGTTGAAATCAATGTATGCATTCCTCTCTTTCTCCAATTAATGTGTTTTCATGCGGGTTTTTTACTTCTCAAACATGTATAATGTTTTACACCAAATATAGTGTAATCCCGTTTAGACATTAATTGCATATAAACCATGCATTGTTTGTAATTGAAGAATCTATGGATCACCAATATTGATAAACTATATAACATTACCGTGTGCCCAAATTCAAATGAATATGCATGTTTGATACACCAATTTGCGTTATGATATTATCGATGGGATCTCCGGTTTAAATATTTGAATCCCCTTTTCCAGATATTATCTCATATAGCTATCACTCATGCTTATAAGGACTATCTCTCTGGACCTATCTGCGTTCATCGTCTCCGGGTATCTCTCGTGCTACACATTGTCAATGATCTTTTATCTTATAACACTGGGTACTCTCTCCTCGACCTTCATCCTCTATCTCTCTCTAAGTATTCTCCTCCCCTTATGTGTCTCTAACTATGATTCTCCATGTGGAATCTCTTTCTCTCACACAAACACAAAACTTTGTCTCCGGGTCTCATTTCTCTCTACTATTCCCATGTGTGCCACCGCACACCCTCATCTGAGAATGTCTTTGCTCCTTAGATATGAGAACCCGACTCTTCCTCTTCAATATCTCTTTTCACACACAAACACAAACTCTTCTCCAGGGTCTCATATTTCTCCATTGTTCTCTTGTATGCCCACACACCCCTCTCCCTAGAGATATCTTCGTTCCCTCATATGTCTCTCTAGCTATCACTCTCGTTGTGAAATATCTTTCTCTCTAGACACAAAACTCCGTCTCTCGGATCTCATTTCTCTGATATCTGTTTGTATGTGACTCACGCACCCCTCTCTATCTCTCTCCACCCACACACAAACCACCTTATCCACTCGACTCCTATCTCTAAGCACTAGCTAGCATCTTTATCTTTCTATTTATCTTTCTCCATCAACCTTCTTTCTCGCCCTCACTCTTGATTCCTATCACCCCACATATGTTTCTCTCTACATGCAGTCAAGTGCCCTCTCCACACATATATAACTTCACCCTTTGAACCACCCCGGTCATCTCCAACACCCAAACTAGCGGATGTCCCTCTAGCTAGCATCTCCATCTCTGTATCTATCTGTAGTTTCTCCGTCAACATTTCTTTCTTCAGTCTTGCTTCCTATCACCCACACTATATTCTCTCCATACATATGCATTTATAGGTTGATCTCTTTTACAATCGTTGCGCCTCACTCCCTCTGCTCGCCATAGATGCATGCTCCAGCCGCCACTATCTCTTAAAGACAAAACACATGCTCAATTGTGGGCCTTCTTCCTGCATTCTCACATGCATGCATATTGTCATACCGATCCGTCTCTCCCATGTCGTTGATCTTATGACTTATGTCTTCTTTCTTTTATCTCGATCATGCACACACACATCCCGTATACATGTATACCTCTCACACATGCCGTTCAAGGTCTCTATGTCTCCATACGTAGTTAATTACCCTCAATCCTAGCATACATGAATCGTTCTCCTCTTTTGTGCACATAACTTCCGCTTGGATGGGTAAAACACACTCACATTAACAATCTCCTTCTAGCTCCCCCCGCCTCTCCTCTTCCCTATATCCCGAAACCAATAAGACCATCCCTTTGTTTAATTCCCCTACATACCATCGATATATAGTAGTCTTCCTCGGTGTCTCTCGAACAAACACGTTCTCTCGGTCGACTCCTCTCACCCCTTCTCTTCCCTCTCTCTGGGCATTTTCTCTCGCACCCATCGTTGGTGGCCTCTGCCATAACATCACCTCTCTATGATGAAGCCATACATTAAATTACATCCGCCCAGAGGACCCCGACACACACACACCACGCACACACACCACAACCACCCCCCCACACACACACACACACACACACACACACACACACACACATGCACCCCCCCCACACACACTAAGACTCCATCTCTCTCTCTCACACACACACACAAACTAAGACTCCATCTTCTCTCCTCTCTCTCTCTCTCTCTCCACACACACACACCACACACACTAAGACTCCATCTCACCACACATGCTCTAGGGGAGCATTTGTTCCTACCCTTCATCCAACCTTACCCGTATGATAAACAATCACCTTTATTTACTTGCATAACATGGACAAATTCCACTTTACTTTAGTAGTCAACAAACTTATCATCTGTACCCTTATAAAAAGCAGTTGGCGGTGATGGTGTGCCATCTTATGTCTGAGCGTATGATCTATATCGAGGATAGAAAGCAAACTATGATAATTTTACAAAAGATACCCACCTCTCCCACATTATCTCCATAACCTCATTGCTCAGCAATTAAAAAAGGAATAAGTCTCGGAACAATCTAGCATGCATGGTGGCCTGCCTTTGGCGCAAATCCATCCCATGCCTCCGCCATTCAGACCACCGGTCACCACCACGCTCCTCCTCCTGCCTTATCTCTCATCTTTCATTTTTTGATGACATTCTCGAGATACCAGTTTTCCGATAAAATTCTCGAGATATCATTAGTTTTTACATGGGATTACTCCTGCATTCAATCACAACAGGTTTGTAAAAAATGCATATTGATGTTCGTCAATGCGAGAATCTTCTTTAA
>JAHIAM010012079.1:0-11317 GCA_021605205.1 Aegilops longissima
AGGGTTTTTTAGTCAGGCGTGGCCCCCGTCGAGGTTTGTTTGGCCCTGTTGACCCTGCGTCCGGGTCGGTGAAATAACTAGGTTTCTAGATTTAATTTAATTGATGAATTCGAAAATACCCCAAACTTCTAAAAATCTATAAATTCAAAACTTTCGGATGGAAATAATTTATATATGAAAATGATCAGAAAAATTGAAGAATCTGTTCATGCCATGATCATGCATGTTTGCACAAGTTAACCTGAATAGGATGAATCATGATTAGGGTAACTTATGAACTAGCATTTGGAGTTGGAGTTCAACCTTGTTTGAATTCACTTCAACTAACGATTGTTATTGCACTAGGTAAATTCAGTTCCTTAACATGATCATGCATCATATTGTGCATTGCATTGATTGTGTTCTTTCTGTTCGTAATTGTCCCTCTCGGTGAGCGATGTAGCGATGGTTCGATGACAGATGAAGAACTATATTATCTTGAAGTGCGGGCAAGCAAAACCCCTTGTTCATTCGATACAATCCCACTCTCTCCTCTTTTTTTGCATTAGGACAACAACGACTCATGTGTTACTTGCTGCGGTGCTGAACCCCTTGATCCTTTGCATGACTGTCATTCCATAATTAGATGAAACCCACTAGCATGGTAGGAATTGTTTGGCCATGTTGTGCCTACTCATTTATGCTTGTTTGTCATGCCTCTTCCTTAGAGTTGGTGGGTGATTCATGGGGAATGAATTGGAATTATTATGAACATGCCCTATTGTGTGGAGCTAAGTGTGGCCGATTTGGTAAAAGGTAGCGGTGAGAGGCCATGTGGGTACATGGTGGGTTGTCTCATTGAAACCGTCCTCAGGGCAGTTACTGTTTTGATCCATGAAACGTTACTACCACGCATTGGGATCTTAATTGACCCTCTAAACTTTTTTGTCCTCGGTCAAGAGTTCTAGTTTACGGTGTTTTTTTTGGGGGCCGCAAACACTGACCTTAGGGGTGGGTTGTGTTGCGGGGTTTAAAATTTGGGTGTCAAGTGCCGTTTGGTATCTGGAACCCTGCCACATCGTTGGGGTTATGGGAAACCTTGGCGGACTCCCGGATGGAACCGAATGGCGATAAACTGGACTAGGGACTTGAGTGTTTAGGTAGGCCGTGGCGACACCCGTTGGGCTTCCCTTGAAGGTTCGAGTACATTCGTTGGCGGTAAGTGGTGGCGTGTGTGGAAGTACACCCTCGGGGTTTAATATGATCTATTGAATAGCCGTGTCACGGAGAAGGACTTGGGTTGCCTATATCGGTTCATAACAAGTGAAAGTGGATACTCTAAAATCATAAATAGCGTGAGTGCTATGGATGGCGTTCTGTGGGAGGCGGGGCGGGTTCATAGTGGTGTATTGCCATGGTGAATATGTGGACTCGGTTCCACCTCAAAGAGTTACTTAGTGTGTTCGGATAGCCCAGTCAAAGGGCTGGCTCGGTCAAACTCCACCCCTTTTGATAATGATGCATATTGTTAGATCGATGTAAGTCTTCTGAGTACAATTTACTCCGTTTGCTTATTTTATGTTTTTGGGAGGCGTCGGTCCAGTAATTGCTTGGACTTGACGTTTAGCTTGTTACCTCGCTACGATCTTGTGCCTCGGCGGGATCTGGTAGATAGTCGGCTTCGCCTTTTTCATTTATAGTTATCTCCCGACATGTTTGCTTCGCTTGTGCTTTGACTTGTATGCTCGGTGTTGGGTCATGAGACCCATGTTTGTAATATCTGCTCCTCGGGCCTAATGAATAATATTTTGAGTCGTGAGTTATGTTGTGATGCCATGTTGTATCTACCCATATTGAGCATATTGCGTGTATGTTTGAAATGCTTGGTATGTGTGGGATCCGACAATCTAGTTGTTTATCCTTGGCAGCCTCTCATATGGGGAAATGTAGTCTCGTGCCTCCGGCGATAGTATCCGCTTCGGCCGGTTCACGAGTCCTGCTAGCCTCTGCTTGGACACTTGGTGGCGGCATGTGTTAACCGTTCCTATATACATCCCGAAATTCCGCGGTGTTTGGTCCTCCTCTCTACGGCCGGGATGCGAGTCACTGTTAGAGTGCTACAGCCCGAATACATCGTTGATGACCGACATGCTCGATGTGTTTCATGTTACTGTCCCCATAGGTTAGTGCCGCTTTGGGTTCACGACTAGCCATGTCGGCCGGGTTCTTTGTCATATGGATGCTAGCGACACTATCATATCGTGAGCCAAAAGGCATAAGCGGTCCGGGCCATGGTAAAGCGACTCCGTGGAATACCGTCGTGAGGCCGCAAAGTGATATGTTGTGTTACATGCTAGATCGGTGTGACTTAGGATCGGGGTCGACACCAACCGTTTTGGGTGTCCTATGAAGATGCATTTTATCCGCTTTGGGTTCGAGCTTATCAACACAAACTTTTCCACATAAGCGTCGCCCCAAACCTTTAAGAAATGACAGCTTAGGTTTCTCTAAACCATAGTTCATACGGTGTCATCTCAGCGTTCGTGGTGCCCTATTAAAGTGAGTCGGTTGTCTCTAATGCCTAACCCATAAACTATTGTGGTAATTCGATAAAGAACATCATGGTAGCCATCATATCAATAGGATGCGATTATGATGTTCGGACACACCATCACACTATGGTGTTCGTATTAGTTGTGAAACAATTTCCACAATGTCTTAATTATTGAACTTCGTAATTCAGATATTCATCTCTTGATCATATCATAGATATTTTATCCTCTTGTCCGGCGATCTTTCAACTTCACCTGAAATTACTTGAACCTTTCAATAATTCAGACTTGTGTTCATCTACTCGAATCATCGTGAAGTAAGAACATAACGATATTCTTTGCATGCCTCGGCACTCATTGGTTGCACACATCAAATGTGTTACTTCCAACAAGTTGCTATCTTGTTCCATCTTCTTTGAAACCGAGGCTTTTCGGTCATTTTGCCCATGTGGTATGATTTTCATATCTCAAGTGATTCAAATCAAGTGAGTCCAAATGATCCATCTGCATGGAGTTTCTTCATGCGTATACACCAATAGACATGGTTGCATGTCTCGAACTTTTCAAAAGCAGTGAGGTCCAAAGATCCATCAACATGGAACTTCTTCATCGTTTACACCAATATGACTCATATGGCGATGCCACAAGTAAGTGGTACTATCATTTACTATCTTATATCTTTTGGCATGAAAATGTATCACTCGATCGAATTCAATAAACCATTCTTTTAGGTGCAAGACCATTGAAGGTATTTATTCAAATAAATAGAATATTTATTCTCCTTAAATGAATACTTTATTGAGTTAGACATAATCCAATCATGTCTATGCTCCATATAAACACCAAATAACAATTATTCGGGTTTAATACTAATCTTGATGGTAGAGGAGGCGATCGATGTTTGATCACATCAAATTTGGAAAACTTCCAACACATATCGTCGACTCACCTTTAGCTAGTCTCCGTTTATTAAGTAGCTCTTTTATTTGAGTTACTAACATAGCAACGAACCCATATCTTAATACCACAGGTGCTACTAGAATACTAGCAAAGTACACATTAAGCATATATCAATATACTTCTATCGACCTTGCCAGACCTTCTCATCTACCAAGTATCTAGGGTAGTTACCTTGATTATCCGTTCCTCATTACGAAGCACTTAGTCTAAAATGCAGGTTCAACCTTGGGTTTCTTCACTAGGCTGACAACTGTTTTGCCGTTTCATGATATCCCTTGTTGCCCTTGCCCTTCTTGAAACTAGTGGTTTACCAACCATCAACAATTGATGCTCCTACTTGACTTCTACTTCGGCGGTGTCAAACATCGCGAACACTTCAAGGATCATCATATCTATCCTGATATGTTATAGTTCATCCACGAAGCTCTAGTAGCTTGGTGGCAATGTCTTTGGAGAAACATCACTATCTCATACGGAAGATCAACTCCCTTTCGATTCAGTGATTGTTTCGGATAATCGAGCACAAGCTCAACGATTGAGCTTTTACATAGTTTCTGAGCTAAGAAAATGTCGTGGAGGTCTTATACCTTTTGGCGTGAGCACGACCTGAAATCCCAATTCAGTCCTTGAAACATCTCATATGTTCATGACGTTTGGCGTCTTTGGTGCCTCTACTCTAAACGTTTAGCGAACTATCACGTAGTTATCAAAGCGTGTATGTCCGATGTTCGCAACATCCACAAGCGGCGTTTGGGGTTCCAGCACCGTGGCGGTGTATTAAGGACATAAGCTTTCTCATAATCGCTACTTTCCCAACTTTCAACTATTTTCTCTAGGAACATATCTAAGCGGTGGAACTAAAGCGCGAGCTTCGACATAATTTGCAAAGATCTTTTGACTATGTTCAGATAATTAAGTTCATCTTATGAACTCCCACTAGATAGACATCCCTACGGTCATCTAAGTGATTTACATGATCCAGTCAACTAGCCGTGTCCGATCATCACGTGAAGCGGACTAGTCATCATCGGTGAACATCTTCATGTTGATCGTATCTACTATCGACTCATGCCGACCCCGGTCTGTGTTCGAAAGCCATACATACATGCTAGGCTCGTCAAGTTAACCCTAAGTGTATTGCGTGTGTTCGAGGCCATATGCAGCATGGGCTCGTCAACACCGTTGTATGTGAGCGTAAGAATCCATCACACCCGATCATCACGTGGTGCTTAGAAGCGACGAACTTTATAGCGGTGCACAGTTAGGGAGAACACTTCTTGAAAATTGTTGTAAGGGATCATCTTATTTACTACCGTCGTTCTAAGTAAGCAGGATGCATAAACATAATAAACATCACATGCAATTATATAGTAGTGACATGATATGGCCAATATCATATAGCTCCATTGATCTCCATCTTGGGGCTCCATGATCATCATCGTCACGGCATGACACCATGATCTCCATCATCATGATCTCCATCATCGTGTCTCCATGGTTGTCTGCCAACTTATTACTTCTACTACTAGCTCTGGTTAGCAATAAGTAATGTAATTACATGGCGTTGTTTAATGACCATGGTCATACAATAAATAAAGACAACTCCTATGGCTCCTGCGGTTGTCATACTCATCGACATGTAAGTCGTGAATCCTATTACAAGAACATGATCAATCTCATACATCACATATCATTCATCCACATTCTTCTTGGCCATATCACATCACATAGCATACCACTGCAAAAACAAGTTAAGCGTCCTCTAATTGTTGTTTGCATGTTTCTGTGGCTGCTATGGGTTTCTAACAAACGTTTCTTACCTCATAAAACCATGATATGCCAATTGCTATTTACCCTTCATAAGGACCCTTTTCATCCAGATCCGTTCAGACTAAAGTGGGAGGCGGCACCGCTAGCCACCTTATGCACCAAGTGCATGTCGATCAGTGGAACTGTCTCACGTAAAATGCGTGTAAGGTCGGTCCAAGACGCTTCATCCACAATACCGTCGAAACAAGATTGGACTAGTAGCAGTAAGCATATTGAACATCATCAACGCCCACAACTACTTTGTGTTCTCGTTACGAAAGAATCTCGCAATAGACTGCTCATTGATGCCTGTTGGGAGCGTGGCAAAAATTCAAAATTTTCCTCGTGTCACAAGATCTATCTATGGAGAAACTAGCGAGGGAAGGAGGTGCATCTACATATCCTTGTAGATGCGCTAAGCGGGCGTTCATGAGCAGGGGTTGAAGGATTCGTGCTCGTGTGATCCAAATCACCGGAGATCCTAGTGCCGAGCAGACGGCACCTCACGTTCAACACCGTGCAGCCGGTGGCGTCTCCCGCCTTGATCCAGCAAGGAGAGGAGAGGTTGAGGAAGACTCCATCCAGCAGCAACTGCGGCATGGTGGTGGAGGAGGTGTGATCAGCGGGGGCTTAGCAAGCACCGGGAGAGGAGGAGGAGGAGGCGGGGCTGCACAAGAGGAGGTTCTCATGTGTTGGGCCCAAAACCTCAGTATATATGGGGAAGGGGCTGCGCCCTTTAATTTTCCACCCCAGGGGTGCGGCCAGCCCTAGATCCCATCTGGGGGCGGCGAGGTGCCTCCCAAGTCAAGTGGAGCCCTCACCGCCAGTTTCCCCTTCCCATGCGCATGGGCCTTGCTGGTGCCCCTGGCCCATTAAGGCTGGGCGCCCCCTACAACCCATGCTACTATATTGGACGTGGTTGAACTATTTTGGACCTCCGGACCCTCACGAATCCTCCGGAACCTTCAAGCTTCGGTACAATGCCGAAAAACCGAACTTTTCCGGACGAACAACAACTTTCCATATATAAATATTTACCTCCGGACCATTCCGGAACTCCTCGTGGCGTCCGGGATCTCATCAAGGACTCGAACAACATTCGAACCACATACAAACTTCCTTTATAACCCTAAGTCGTGAACCTTAAGTGTATAGACCCTACGGGTTGGGAGACATGTAGACATGACCGAGGCGTTCTCGGTCAATAACCAACAGCGGGATCTGGATACCCATGTTGGCTCCCACATATTCGATGATCTCGCCGGATGAACCCGATGTCAAGGACTCAATCGATCCGTATTCAATTCCCTTTGTCTAGCGGTATTGCACTTGCGAGATTCGATCGTCGGTATCCGATACCTTGTTCAATCTCGTTACCGGCAAGTCTCTTTACTGATTCGTAACACATCATCCGTGATCAACTCCTTGATCACATTGTGCTGATGATGATGTCCTGAGTGGGCGGAGATACCTCTCCGTTGGATGACAAATCGATCTCGATTAGTGCCGCAGACACTGGAGATACTTAATGCACCTTTATAGCCACCGATTCGTTGTGGCGTTTGGTACACCAAAGCATTCCTACGGTGGAGTTGCACAATGATCATGGTCTAAAATGATACGACATTAGAAAAGCTTTAGCATCGAACTCGATCTTTGTGCTATTAGTATTGGGTCTTGTCCATCATCATTCTACTAATGATGTGATCCGTTATCAATGACATCCAATGTCCATGGTTGGAAGCCAGTAACCATCTATTGATCAGAGCTAGTCAACTAGAGGCTTACTAGGGACTTGGTGTTGTCTATGTATCCACACATGTATCTGAGTTTCCTATCAATACAATTATAGCATGGATAATAAGCGATTATCATGAACAAGGAAATATAATAATAACTAATATATTGCCTCTAGGGCATATTTCCAACAGTCTCCCACTTGCACTAGAATCGATAATCTAGTTCACATCGCCATGTGATTAACTCACAGGTCATCATCATGTGACCAAAAGTTTACTAGTGTCATTAAACTAGTTCACATCATCATGTGATTAAGACTCAATGAGTTGAGGTTTGATCATGTTTTGCTTGTGAGGTTTTAGTCAGGTGCGAACCTTTGGATCCGTGTGTGCCTGAAATTTCTAGGTCATATTGTAAATGTTGCTTCCGCGCTCCATGGAGCTATTCAAAATAGTTCCACTATCGTATCCTGTTTGCTACTTAGAGTCATTGGATAGGTGTTTGCATCGGCTTACCCTCGGCCTTCATGACCTCTTTATCGAAATGTCCTTATTTACTCCAAGGACAATTTTGACGCTGTCAATGATCCATTCTGGATCATTCTTGTACTTAATGACTCATGGCAAGGCACACTTCCGGTGCGGTACACAACATAGCATCTTGTAGAGCTCGTCTAAAGGCATAGGGACCTTCGTCCTTTCTCTCTTTTGCCGTGGTCGAGCTTTAACTCTTAACTTCATGCCTTACAACTCAAGCAGGCTCCTTCTTTGACTTATCCATCTTGAACACCTCCAAGATTATGTCAAGTATGTGCTCATTGAAAGTACCATTAAGCGTTTTTGATTTATCCTTATATCTTGATGCTCAATGTTCAAGTAGCTTAATCAGGTTTCTATTGAAAACACCTTTCAAATAACATGGCTTTCAGAAATTCTACATCATTTCTGATCAACAATATGTCAACAACATATACTCGAAATTCTATAGTGCTCCCACTCACTTCTTTGGAAATACAAGTTTCTCATAAACTTTGTATAAACCCAAAATCTTTGATCATCTCATCAGCGCACATTCCAACTCCGAGATGCTTCCGGTCCTTAGAAAGGATCATTTGGGCGGCATACCTTTAGCATCCTTAGGATCGACAAAACTTTCATTTATCACGTACAACCTTTCCTTCGAAGGCGGTAAGGAAACTCGTTTGACATCCATCGCGATTTCATAAATGCAGCTAATGCTAACATGGTTCGGACTTAAGCATCGCTTCGGATGAGAAAATCTCGCCGTAGTCAACTCCTTGAACTTGTGAAAACTCTTTGAAGCTTCATGACGGTGACATTACCGTTCACGTCCGTCTTCTTCTTAAAGATCCATTTATCTCAATGGCTTGCCGATCAGCAAGCCGAATCCACCGAAGATCCATTATATGATTCTCTAGTTCATGATGCTTCGTAGGATTCATTGTTGTCTATTGAACGGTCTTCACCGCAAAGCGGTCCCAGCATCCTTACAATACTCTCGGTGGTGGTGACTTGATCCAAACTTCATGATCACTATCATAAGCCCGACTTCAATTGGTGTAGGTGCCACAGGGAACAACTTCGTGCTTACTACTTGTTAAGTAGCGGTTCAATAAGCTCATCAAGTCTCCACCATCCTCACTCAACTTTTGAGACAAAATTTTCCTCGAGAAAGGACCGATTCAGAAACAATCCCAATTGCTTCCGGATCTGAATTAGGAAGGTATACCCAACCGTTTTGGGTGTCCTATGAAGATGCATTTTATCCGCTTTGGGTTGAGCTTATCAACGAAACTTTTCCACATAAGCGTCGCCCCCAAACCTTTAAAAATGGCAGCAGGTTTCTCTAAACCATAGTTCATACGGTGTCATCTCAGCAGTTCGTGGTGCCCTATTAAAGTGAGTCTGATTGTCTCTAATGCCTAACCCATAAACTATTGGTAATTCGATAAGAGACATCATGGTATGCATCATATCCAATAGGATGCAGATTATGATGTTCGGACACACCATCACACTATGGTGTTCCGGTATGTATTAGTTGTGAAACAATTTCCACAATGTCTTAATTACATGCAAACTTCGTAATTCAGATATTCTCTATGATCATATCATAGATATTTTATCCTCTTATCCGACGATCTTTCCTTCACCACAAATTACTTGAACCTTTCAATAATTCAGACTTGTGTTTCATCTACTCGAATCATCGTGAAGTAAGAACATAACGATATTCACTTTGCATGCCTCGGCACTCATTGGACTGCACACATCAAATGTGTTACTTCCAACAAGTTGCTATCTTGTTCCATCTTAAAAGAGGGCTTTTCGGTCATTTTGCCCATGTGGTATGATTTTCATATCTCAAGTGATTCAAAATCAAGTGAGTCCAAATGATCCATCTGCATGGAGTTTCTTCATCGTATACACCAATAGACATGGTTAGCATGTCTCGAACTTTTCAAAGCAGTGAGTCAAAGATCCATCAACATGGAACTTCTTCATGCGTTTTACACCAATATGACTCATATGGCGGTGCCACAAGTAAGTGGTACTATCATTACTATCTTATATCTTTTGGCATGAAAATGTGTATCACTCATCGAGATTCAATAAACCATTCTTTTAGGTGCAAGACCATTGAAGGTATTTATTCAAATAAATGAGTAACCATTATTCTCCTTAAATGAATAAGCGTATTGAGTTAGACATAATCCAATCATTCTATGCTCCAGCAAAACCAAATAACAATTATTCAGGTTTAATACTAATCTTGATGGTAGAGGGGCGTCGATGTTTGATCCATCAAATTTGGAAAACACTTCAACACATATCGTCACTCACCTTTAGCTAGTCTCCGTTTATTAGTAGCTCTTTTATTTGAGTTACTAACACTTGCAACGACCGGTATCTTAATACCTGGTGCTACTAGGGTACTAGCAAAGTACACATTAAATTACGTATATCAATATACTTCTATCGACCTTGACCTTCTCACTACAAGTATCTAGGGTAGTTACGCGCCGTTCATTCTGAAAGCACTTAGTCTAGTGCAGGTTCAACCTTGGGTTTCTTCACTAGGCAGCAACTGTTTTTGCCGTTTCATGAAGTATCCTTGTTGCCCTTGCCCTTCTTGAAACTAGTGGTTTTACCAACCATCAACAATTGATGCTCCTACTTGACTTCTACTTTCGCGGTGTCAAACATGCGAACACTTCAGATCATCATATCTATCCGATATGTTATAGTTCATCACGGCTCTAGTAGCTTGGTGGCAATGTCTTTGGAGAAACATCACTATCTCATCGGAAGATCAACTCCCTCGATTCAAGTGATTTTTCGGATATCGAGCACAAGCTCAACGATTGAGCTTTTCTCCCTTAGTTTGCGGCTAAGAAAATCGTGGAGGTCTTATACCTTTTGGCGTGAGCCGACCTGAAATCCCAATTCAGTCCTTGAAACATCTCATATGTTCATGACGTTTGAAGCGTCTTTGGTGCCTCTACTCTAAACCGTTTAGCCCGAACTATCACGTAGTTATCAAAGCGTGTATGTCGATGTTCAACATCCACAACGGCGTTTGGGGTTCAACCCAAGATGTTTAGGACATAAGCTTTCTCTTCGCATAATCGCTACTTTCCACTTTCAACTATATTTTCTCTAGGAACATATCTAAGCAGTGGAACTAAAGCGAGCTTCGACATAATTTGCAAAGATCTTTTGACTATGTTCAGGATAATTAAGTTCATCTTATGAACTCCCCTCGAATAGACATCCCTGGTCATCTAAGTGATTTACATGATCCGAGTCAACTAGGCCGTGTCCGATCATCACGTGAACGGACTAGTCATCATCGATGAACATCTTCATGTTGATCGTATCTACTATCGACTCATGCTCGACCTTTCGGTCTCGTGTTCGAGGCCATTATGCGTACATGCTAGGCTCGTCAAGTTAACCCTAAGTGTATTGCGTGTGTTCGAGGCCATTGTACATGCTAGGCCGTCAACACCGTTGTATGTGACGTAAGAATCCATCACACCGATCATCACGTGGTGCTTAAAGCGACGAACTTTGAGCGATTGCAGTTAGGGAGAACACTTCTTGAAATTGTTGTAAGGGATCATCTTATTTACTACCGTCGTTCTAAGTAAACAAGATGCATAAACATAATAAACATCACATGCAATTATATAGTAGTGACATGATATGGCCAATATCATATAGCTCCATTGATCTCCATCTTGGGCCCTCCAT
>JAHIAM010012080.1:0-18999 GCA_021605205.1 Aegilops longissima
ACTCTCTTGTGTCTTGTATGAATTGTTTTTTACGTTAAGTTTGTTCTCGAACAAGGAATCCCATTGTTATCCCGAAATTTTCAAGCTGGTATCTTTTGTCTCACCTTTGAAACTCCCTTCTTCAACCCTGGCCTTTTATCCGAAATTTGGGGAGAACTCCCTCCTCATCCCCGCTCCAGGGGACAAAATCCCCTTCTACCCCTGGAAATGGCTCCACTCGCGGTGTCAAAACCCGTGGTCGGGTAACCCCTACATTTTGGAAAGCGCGTCCCTAAATTGGCTCCCCTCCCCCCCCCCATTTCGGGCCGCCAAAACCCGAAACCCCCGCTCCTCCGTGGCCTCCCGCCGCCCTCGAGACTCTTCCCCTCGTCTCCACCACTTGCCGTCCCTCATCCACCCCGGATGAGGATCCGTTGTCGATCTTTCCCGGATCGCCGCCCGTCCTCCACCTCCAAGGCTGCCCGATGTTGCCTCGTCTTCGCCCCTCAATCCCCAGCGTCGTCTTGACCTGCCCCCGGAACCGGCACCCTCACCAATTCCCGATGGCGAGGCCAACTCGGCGCCACCAAAAGGTTACTTTCCCGCTGCATTTTATCTTTTATTCGATCTCACGGGGCTGCGGTGCTCGATACGGCGAACATGGCGTCTCCATCGGCGCCCGTCGCCGCCACATCATCCGCTCTCCCCCATGTCGTTGCTTCCTCGGGCGACTTCCCCAACCTAGCTGCGTGCTCCGGCTCTGTTTCGTCTTTCTTTTTTCGGTGGTGCGCCCTGCTCCCTTTTCGTTGTGTTGTTGCTTTCTGCTCTTGCTCCGCTTGCGCTTTTTTTTTCCGACCTCCGGCAGCTTCAATTCTTTGCTTTCCTTCGGTGCTACTACATGACTTGCTCTCGCTAGTCGTTCCCTTCCGTCTGCTGATTTAGATCCCTTCTCGCTACTAGTGCTAGCGCCTAAACATCTATTCAATGCTCTTTACTAGTTCAATGTTTACGGTAAAATTCAGTTTCAAGGTGAAGTTCATTTTCTTGATTAAGTTGAGTGAACAGTCTTACAACTTTCTCGGGCGGCGTGGTTTATTTTACATTACACTTTTTTGGTGATGTATTTTACATCATCTATTGCGAATGATATTGGGTCCCCCGTTAACGTTATCTTCTTGTCATGTTCAGCCTTGCCGTAACCTTAGCGGAGCTGCTCAATAGGAACCGTCCATCACGGAGCATACCCTCGGCGCCGTTTCCAGGCCTCGGTCTTCTTCCCGCCTCAACAGTCACCAACATCATCACCATCCTCCCGTCCAACCCAATGATGTTGGGTCCACAAGGCTATGCCAAAGAGGTTGTACACTCGTGCATCACTTTTTTCTCCATTCCTCTTCTTCCAATTCATGGGCCAAACACCGGGTTGGGAAATCCTTGTTTCCAAATGCTCTTTTTGCCGTGCATTCCTATCCTATTCTGTTTTTCCGTCCCTGCGTTTTGAATCCCCAATTCTAAGGACCCTTACAGATTTACCATTTTAGATTGGCTCAAAAAAAACTCTTGTGTTATGTCCTCTCCTCCGTGGTCATCCACCCACCAAAGGTCATAAGGTTCCTTTGCGGAATCCCCCTTGACTTTCTTTCCCCCTAGATCATCTTCCCGTTCAGCGCCAACCCTGCATTACCATCATGGTTCGGATGAACACGGGACTACATAGTTGGAAGAGTTGATCTTCGTGTTTGCTTACTTATACATGGTTATTATTACGTGCTACTTTATCGTTCAATCTTGAGTTTTGAATTGCCCATGGGTCTCATATCGAGCCCGAGGAATAGTATCATCTACTTCTGGTTCATCTAGGGTCTTCTATGTGGTTCATGTTGGGTGGGCAACAAACAATAGATGATCCATTGTCTTTTTTTAAACTGAAGCTATAATCTACCTATCATTAGTTTTGGATCCATCCACTCGTTTGCTACCAGTCTTGATTTTTGCATGCACCCTTAGGCCTTACAAAATCTAACTATTTTTTATTATGCATGTGGATATTGTACACAATCTCTTGAACATGTAGAAAAAAAGAAACCGTTGGTCGAATATAATGTCATCTGCCTTCGCTCCATGGTGGTATGCCCCCCTCTCCTGCATTTCAGTTTATTCGGAGGAAGATAACTTTTAGATGGAATTGGAAGGAGCCACCCCTTTGTTTACCACGAGGTGTTTGCTCTAACTTTGCATCTTGATGTTGGTCATATCATGCATATGGCGCCTTGCATTGCTTACATTATACATCTTATATGTCATTAGCAGTTTAGATTTGCTTTGTGTGAATGCCACTGTTTGGTTTCTATATCATACTCCCACCATTCCTAAATATTTGTCTTTTAGAGATTTCAACAAGTGACTACACGGAACAAAATGAGTGAATCTACACTCTAAAATATGTCTATATACATCCGTATGTGGTAGTCCATTTGAAATCTCTAAAAAAAATATTTAGGAAGGAAAAATATAAAATATGCAATGCCATCTTCTTTAGCGGGCATCATATCTGAATCATGCAATGCCATCCTTTTAGATCATCGTATATGTAATTGTGGCCATATTTTTTCCATAATGTATTCCATTTGTCAACAATGTTTATACATTCATCTATTTCCTTTGCATCAATTTGAGTCGGTCATGGGAAAATGGGTGAAAACAAGGTCTTACGAGCAGCGTGCTACCTCGATCAGATTTCTTGCTTTTTCTGAATAGCTCCTCAGGAGGATTGAGAGAGATGACGGTCGTATTCCCCCGGGTGCATGCTCTAACTTGGCTGGTTTATATTGCTCATATCATGCATATGGTGTCTTGCATTGCCATGCATCTTTAGATTAGACATGCTTTGTGTGAATCCTCATGTTTGCTTTCTATATCGGATATGTGAATTATGCAATGCCATGTTTTTACCGGTTATCATATATTGAATTATACCCATGGGCAGGCATCATATTGTGAATTATCTCATGCCATCTTTTTTTTCATTTATTCCATTTTCGACAATCTGTGTATATTGAACTACTCTTCAAGTGTAAGCATTTGAGCGGTTATGGAAAATTGGAGTGAAAACAAGGTCTTGGCGACAATGGTACTGTTGAAGCATATATCTCAATGGTTCGGGGCTCCTCAAGGAGGATTGAAGAGGAGATCCAACCCACAGGTGTATGCTCTAAGTTGCAATGTTTATATTTCTCATATGATGCATATGGTGTCTTGCATTGCTTAGTTTAGACCATATGCACAATATTGAATTCTTCCTTAGTTTGAGATCATACATGCAGTGCCCTACTTAGTATATGAATCAATTATTCAATTATATCATGCATCCTTATACTTGACAACATGTATTGAATTATTTCATCCCAACCTATTTTAGAAAGACATCATATAGTTTGTCATGTCATCCTTTTAGGTACTCCATATGTTGAATTATGCCATTATATCCTGTTAAGTTATCCATCATATATCGGTGTCATGCTATCCTTTTAGTTAGGCATCATATATGGTTGTGTCATCTGTCCTGTTTGGTTAGACAACATATATGGAATTACCAACCATCTATCATACAATGTCTATCGTTCAATTTCTTTTCTTGTTTATCGCCATTTGAATTGGAGGGTGATGGCTATCTAAGGAGCAAAAACCCGTTCTTCACAAAAGGTTCCCGTGGAGATAGAACCATGGTTGTCTTGGCCCAAATAGCCCCACATAACGAGACTCTTCCATTGCACACTTAGTTGGGAAGAACCAGCTAAACCCATCTAACCCAAACCCGGAATAGTAACCCACTTATAGTTGACAAAGCACCATGTCCACCACAGTACCCCCAAAGGCGGTTTGTAAAGCTCTTTGCATGCCCAAAACAAACCACCTAACCCAAACTCCCGTTTAAGCGGAAAAAATTGTTCTCGGGTGATTCGGTATGGTCCATACTTTTCTTTGTTGCATCCTTTTTCTCACCAACTACTTTTGAATTTGAGGATCAATTGAAACTCAATGGCTTGGTATGTTTTAAACCTATTTCTTTAGCTGGATTGCTGTTCTAACTTCTTGCTCTATGTTGATTTAGTTTAAGTTGTATAAACGTTATGTTCTCATGTGATGCACATTACAAGTCTGCCAATGTTGTGTTGTTTCTCACACTTATATTCTCTATCTTCTTGTGTCTTAAAATATATGAGTTATGTGTCTCTATCTTGATTAGGAACATAAACTAGAATGATATGGACAATCGTGACCATAGTACATAGATATATGTTTGTTTCATGTTGTTATCCGTCCACCTTCTTTGAACGGTTTACCAAAATGAGTTTAATATACTAAAGCTAAACTTTGATGTATCCTTTTTCTCTTGTAGTATGCAAGCAGAATATTGGAAAGAGCACCCCACTATGCAATGGTAGAAAGTAATGCAAATAAGGTTCAAGATAGTGAGACAACCTGTTGGTCTCAAGAAAGGTGATAAAAGCGATCTTGTGGCGGTGAAAAAACGATCCTGCGTTGATGTAGTGTTGATTCTTGGCGATGTTGGCACAAGCTCTTGAACTATTGCTGAATCACTTGACTTCTTGATCCGCTACAATGAAAGGCATCGATCGGTGTTCGAAAAGCGGGGGAAAGTCCTGGAATTCGATCGTCTTTCTTTTTGACAAAATTTGGAGGATTTAAGCGTAAACAAAGAAAGTTAATAAGCTTGCTAAGCTCTTCCGACTTATGGGTACCGGATATTGTTTCTTGAACTCTTAAAGTGGTTTGATTAGGATTGTTTCTTTGTGGCGTTTATATCTTTGTTGTTCCCTATATTTACCTTGGTGGCGAACTTTGATGGGGTGATAGCCTAGCATAACTTGCTTGCTTATTTATTTCCTTGTTGTCTTGTTTATTTGTTTGCTTGTAGTCGGTGCTTCTTTTCCGGTTTGCTAGTGGCTGCAATAACCTATTTTTAAAACTAGGCCACAATAACCATGGGCTAATATTCTTGTAGTGACCTTTGGGCCTCCTACGGGGTAAAGCGATGGGCCTTCTCGGGCCTAAAATTGGCCTTCCGGGCCGTAGAAACAATGGGCCTTTCGGGCCGTGAGACAATGGGCCTTCTCGGGCCTATCATCAATGGGTTATCGGGCGTATGATCGATTGCAAACATGGGCCAATAACGGCCGCATATGGTTGCGGGCTAAGTTGGAATTGTCCGTTCATGGGCCGACCATACGGGCCATCGTTAATAGGCCGTGTTGATGATGCTATGAAAGCGCGATTAACGGACCACAAGCGGGCCCTTTAACCACCAATTTGGCCCTGGCGAAAAAATACGATGGGGCGTAAGTAAAAATCTTTAAATGAGCCCAAAATAAATGGGCTCGAAAGGCGAAAGATAACATGGGCTGAACGGCCCAAGAAAGGCCCTTAATGGGTATAAAGTGATACCTTTTTCATTCGGGCGGTTTCACCAGGTTAATGGGTGTAAAGTGATACCTTTTTCATTGCGGGCGGTTTCACCCGTGTTAATAGGCCAAAGTTACATAGGGCCTCATATGGGCGAAAGGCGTCATGGGCCATACATGGGCGGTGGCGGGTGGAATCATATTGGATGGCCCGGATGGCGCTCTGGGCCAATTGGATGGCGTAGGGGCCTTGAGTTAGCGGCGTAAATGGGCTATATCGGAACATGCCGTTAACGGGCTTTCCATGGCCCGACTTCGCCACCTTTTCCGTCAAGCGGGCGGCCTTTTCATAGGAATGGGCCTCTGTTGGGCCATGCCGGTGTCGATGTATATGGCACTCCAATGAGTGGATGACATCTGTCCCAAAATGGCGACCGTGTTTCCTCAAGCCAATGATGATTTTACAATGGAAAATCCCCATTGGTCGGGGCTTTCACGGGTTATCGGATCAAAACCGACCGATAAACGGCGTTCCATTCGGTGGATGCCATGGTCGGTCACCCTTGGGAAAGCATACTGGTGCGATTTATCGTCATGGAAGTGGACACTTCGTGATGATAATTTTGGTAATGTCATGGAACACTTCTCGACAACAGGTATGACTATCTTGATTACGTCATAAAATGGTCATGGATGTACATGCATGACAAAACGCGACCTCTTGTGACAAACCGTATCATCACGGGTGTATTTTTTGTAGTGGATGGTACAATTACCTCATCAAGTTCTACTTTCCTCCCCTCATTAGTTAGAGAAACTCCTTCTCTAGAAAGGACCCATTCTTGCAACAAAGATCTTTGCCTTGATCTGGTGGGCATAAATAGTTTCTTTAGGGTATCCTTGAAGGCCTTCTCCGCTTTGGGTTCGAGCTTATCGGGCCAAACCTTTTGAATAAAATCGCATCCCCAAAGCGACAACAGGTTTCTTGCCAAACCATAGTTCATCTGGCGTCGTCTCAGCGGATTTAGGCAGTGCGCTATTTAGCGTGAATGCGGATGTCTCTAATGCATAACCCCAAAATGATAAAGGAAAATGGTGAGACATCATAGAACCATATCTAATAAAATCGTTAAGGCGTTGGACACCCTTCGTGTGGTGTTGAGGTGGCATGAGTTGTAAAACAATTCCACATTGTTTTAAATGAAGGCCAAACTAAAACTCAAATATTGCCTCTTGATCGGATCGTAGAAACTTTATTTTCTTGTTACGATGATTCTCCACTTCACTTTGAAATTCTTTGAACTTTTCAAATGTTTGACTTGTGTTTCATCAAGTAGATATAACCATACCTACTCAAATCATCGTGAAGGGAAAATAACGATACCGGTGTGCATCAACACTCATCGGACCGCATACATCGGTATGTATAATTTCCATTAAGTCATTAGCTCGCTCCATTGTTAGGAAATGGAGTTTTAGTCATCTTTCCATGAGGCATGGTTAAAGTATCACATGATTAGTAATCAAGTGATTCGAAATCCATATGCATGGAGTTCCTTCATCGCTTTACACAATATGACCTAAGCGGCGATTGCTACAAGTATGTTGCACTATCATTATCAGTTTGCATGTTTTGGCATAAATATTATGAATATGTATCACTACAATCAAGATTCAACAAGAATAGACCATTCATCAAGGTGCATGACCATAAAATATATTACTCATATAAATAAAACAACCATTATTCTCGACTTAAATGAATAAGATACCTCTCCACGTATCTATAATTTTGATTGTTCCATGCTATTATATTATCTATTTAAGATGTTTTATATGCATTAATATGCTATTTTATATTATTTTTGGACTAGCTTATTAACCCGAGCCGGTCCGAGTTTATGTTTTTCCTTGTTTTGAGTTTTCGAAAAGGAATATCAAGCGAATTAAACGGAATAAAACTTTACAATGATTTTTCTTGGACGAAGACATCCACGAAACTTGGAGATGAAGTCGAGAAGAGTCGAGGGCTCCAAGCCCTTAAGGGCCGCCCACACCCGGAGTCCGACCTCCCTCGCACTCTATTAATTCACAAATATTCCCAAACCATCGAAGCATCCACGAAAATACTTTTCCACCGCAACCTTACATTCCGTGAGATCCCATCTTGGGGCCTTTTAGGCACCCGGCGGAGGGATTCGATCACGGAGGGCATCTACATCAACTCTGTTGCCCTTGGTGAAGCGTGAGTAGTTTACCATGGACCTATCGGTCCATGGCTAAATAACTAGATAGCTTATTCTCTCTATGATTCTCAATACCATGTTCTCCTCGATGTTCTTGGAGATCTATCGATGTAATATTCTTTTGCGGTGTGTTTGTTGATGTCCGATGAATTGGGGATTTATGATCAATTTATCTATGAATATTATTTGAATCTTCTCGAATTCTTATATGCATGATTTGATATCTTTGTATTTCTCTTGAATTATTTGTTTGGTTTGGCCAACTAGATTGGTTCTTCTTGCAATGTGAGAGGTGCTTAGTTTTGGGTTCAATCTTGGCGTCCTCACCCGGTGACAAAGTAGGGTAGCGAGGCATGTATTTATATTTTGCCATCAAGGGAAAAAGTTGGGGTTTTCATCATATTGCTTGAGTTTATCCCTCTACATCATGTCATCTTACAAGGCGTTACTCCGTTCTTATGAACTTAATACTCTAGATGCATGCTAGATAGTTGATATGTGGAGTAATAGTAGAATGAGAATCGTTTGGTCTACTTGACAAGACGTGGCGCCTATATATAATCATTGCCTTGGATATCATCATAACTTTGCTTTTCTAGCAATTGCTCGTGATAATTTGTTCACCCATTATTTGCCTTCAAGAAAGCCTCTAGTGAAACCTATGGGGTCTATCTTCCATCATTTAATTTCAGATCTATAAACCAAAAACCCAAAAATACCTTGCTGCAATTTATTTGTTTTACTTTGTTTTAGGTTTAGTAATCTTTTATATCTATCTCTTCAGATCTCATCCTTGCAAGTGAGTGAAGGGATTGACAACCTTTATCGCGTTGGGTGCAAGTGTTTGATTGTTTTGAGTGCATAGATTGGAGACTTGTGTGTACCTCCTACAAGATTGATACCTTGGTTCTCAAAACTGGGAAATACTTATCTCTACTTTGTTGCATCACCCTTTCCTCTTCAAGGGAAAAACCAATGCAAGCTCAAGAAGTAGCAATAACCGTCTTGCAATAAACAAGATCCGGATATAATGTTCATGCTCCGCGCACCAAATAACAATTATTGAGGTCTAAAACTAATCCGAAGGTAGATGTAGAGGTGGCGTGCCCGTGATCACATCGACCTTGGAACCATTCGGCGTGCATCATCACCTGTCCTTAGCCAATCTTGATTATTCCGTAGCTCTTTGAGTTACAAATATGAAACCGAACCATATCAAATACCGGGCCTACTCGAGCCTTAGTAAGGTACACATCAATAACATGTATATCAAATATACCTTTGTTCACTTATGCCATCCTTCTTATCCGCCAAGTATTTGGGGCAGTTCCTTCGGGACCATTCCCCTGCGGTAAAGCACTCCGTTTGGGCTTGGGTCCGTTTCTTCCAGGGCGGCAACTTTCTTGCCATTCTTTTGAAGTTCCTTTCTTTCCATTGCCCTTTTCTTGAAACTAGTGGTCTTGTTAACCATCAACACTTGATGCTCCATCTTGATTCCTACCTCTGCGGTTTCACATCGGGAAAGCTCGGAATCGTTTTCATCCTTGCATATTATAGTTCATCATAAAGCCTTTGTAGCTTGGTGGCGGTGGTGAAAAACTCTCAATAACACTCTCATCGGAAGATCAATTCCGTCGTCAAGTGGCTATGATACCCAGACATTTTGAGTATGTGTTCAGCGTGACTGTTCTCCTCCATCTTACGGTTATAGAACTTGTTGGAGACTTTGTATCTCTCAACACGGGCATTAGCTTGAAATATCAACTTCAACTCTTGGAACATCTCATATGCTCCATGGCGTTCAAAACATCTAAGTCCCAATTCTAAGCGGTATAGCATGGCATTTGAACTATCAAGTAGTCATCGGTCGATGCCCCGTTCATAACATCTGCGGTAACCTCGGCAATCATCACCTAGCGGTGCATCAGAGCAAATTCTTCGTAAATGAGGATAAACCTCAAGTTACAAACAAGTCCGGGTAGTTTACCATCATCTTTCAACTTAGCTTTCTTAGGAACCCATTAAAATTCAAGGAGCGGTACAGGCGATTGATCTACAACATAGATATGCAAAACGATTAAGACTAAGTTCATGATAAATTTTGTTCAATTAATCAAATTACTAATGAACTCCCCTTAAATTAACATCCCTCAAGTTATCTAAGTGATATTGATTCAAATCAACTAAACCATGTTTGATCATCCGTGAGATTGGGTAGTCATCAATGGTGAACATCTCTATGTTGATCATATCTACTATATGACTCACGTTACCTTTTGATCTCTAGTCTTCCAAGACCATGTTTGTACATGCTAGGCTTGTCAAGTTTAACCCAAGTATTTGCATTGCAAAACTGTCTTACAATTTATGTTGATGTCACTTGAATCGGTATTTCCCCAAAGAGGAAGGGATGATGCGCCCGGTGGTAGGCATTTCCCTGGATATGAAACCAAGGTTATCGAACCGTTGGAGAACCAAGCAACACAATAAACAACCCATGCCAATAGATAACAAATCCTGCAACTCCGTGTTAAAGGGGTTGTCAATCCCCAAAACGGCGCCTCAAGATAAAGCGGATGAGATAAATTGTAGTAGATTGGTAGATCGAGCGACAAATAAAATAAATAGAAATAAAACACATCAAGGTATTTTTGAATTTTTGATTTAATAGATCTAAAAAAATTCAAAATAAAGTAATGAAAGGCAAATATATGAGAAAGGACCTGGGCTGAATTTCACTAGTGGATTCTCTCGAGAAAAAATAGCAAGGTGGGTAAACAAATTACTATTGGGCAATTGATAGAACTTCAAATAATCATGGCGATATCGGGCAATGATCATTATATAGGCATCACATCTAAGATTAGTAGACCGACTCTGCCGCATCTACTACTATTACTCCCACATGGGCTATCCAGCATCTAGTGTATTAAGTTCATGGAGAAGCGGGTAATGCAATAAGAACAATGACATGATGTAGACAAGATCTACCTCGTGAGATAGACCCCATCGTTTTATCCTTAGTAGCAGCGATACATACGTGTCGGTTCCCCTTTTGTCCAGGGATCAATCAGTAAGATCGAACCCACTACAAAGCACCTCTTCCCATTGCAAGATAAATAGATCAAGTTGGCCAAAAAAACCCAAATATCGGATAAAAATCGACACTATAAGCAATCATGCATATAAGAGATCAAAGAAACTCAAATAACTTTCATGGATATAAAAAGATATAACGATCATAAACTCAAAGTTCATGATCCCAACAAACGCACCACAAAAGTTACATCATATGGATCTCAAGAGACCATTGTATTGAGAATTCAGCGAGAGAGAAGCCATCTAGCTACTAAACGGACCGAAGGTCTACAAAGAACTACTCACGCATCATTGGGAGGCACCAATGGGTAGTGAACCCCATTCGAGATGGTGTCTAGATTTGATCTGGGGTTACGAACTTCTGGGTGGCTGGATGAATATTTTGACTCCCCTAGGGTTTTGGGAATATTGGGGTATTTATAGAGCAAAGGGGTCCGAGGTGCACCAGGTGGGCACAACCCACCAGGGGCGCGGGCCTCTTAAGCGCCCAGTGGGTTGTGCCTCCTCGGGGCACCCAGGGAGCCAGGGCCCATTATGTTTCGGTCCATAAAAATCTCCCGAAGTTTCGTTGCATTTGGACTCCGTCGTATTGATTTCTGCGATGTAAAAAAATGCGAAAACCACTACAAAAATATGTCAACTTGTGACCTTGACTATTAGTCCTTTGAAAGGTCATAGTTTTCATTTGTGACCTTTTTTGACCAAAAACAGAAGGTCAAAGCTGAGGTCGTTAGCGACTATAGCGACCTTCTCGGAGAAGGTCGTGGGCGTTCTGACGAAATATTCGTGGCGTTTTGGTCACTAGCAACCTCCCGGCCCGTAGGCATCCGTGGCAAGCTAATGTGGCACAAGATTCAGCCGGTCCAATTCGGTTTTCTACATGGGCCTAGCCCAACAATTGACCTTTTAATGTATTTTTTGTGCTTTTATTAGCTACATGGGTCGACCCGATAATTGGCCCATGTATTTTTTAAACAAGCCCTTTTAATATATGTATTTTATGTTAATTTTGGTTAGCTTACGGCACGGCTTACAATTTGGCCTTTTATTTTCTAGCGCACAACATTTTGCAGTCAATTTATTTTTTATTTCAGCTTTTTCCCGCTCGGTTTGGATGGGTCCCAAAAGTCAGATTTTTCCAGCTTATTAATAAAAATATATATTATATATCAAGCAACGAGAAGAAAGCATATGAAAACCTTCAAATAACAGCTAAAATAAGTTTATTACAATATGCTATCTGAGGAACACGTGAAAATACATACACTCATTCACATCACAACAACCGGTTTCCATACACTCATTCACATCACATCAACCAGTTTAACCATCGAATCTTGCATACCGGAACTTCAAACTTCACCCGATCCACACAATCATAAATATTGGGATCTACAAATGACCACTCTGATAAAAAGCTCTACTCTTGGATACCACGAACATGCTCTTCAACATGGGTAGAAGTCCTCAGGGAGTTCTACCAACAACAAAGTTCCATTCACCTACAAAACAGAATGGAATATCAAGTACTTGCATTCTTCAAGAAGATTACAACCAACATATATATGTAGAAGGACATCGGGAAAAGTGATGGAAAAATCAAACAACAGATAAATCAAGTAAACAGACCATTTGGAAAAAAATATACTAAGCTTGAACATGAGCATAGAAAAGTAAAGATGATTTGAGTGAAATTAAAACTGCCAATGAAAGCTGAATAACGGTCGGTGATTAGCTCCTAGTATGGAGAATATCACAAAATTAAGCAAGATGGTGTGCAAGTTTCTACAGGAAGCAATTGACATCCATATGTTTGGGATAACGGTAGCTTTGTTCAAATGGCAAATACTAATAAAATAATTGATTCATATCTTTAACGAGAGTTACTACAATCGAGCGAGGACTACGGATTATGTTCAAATCAAGCAAGGCATAGATTACGCTAAGCGACTAGGGGCTCAAAATCATATCGATCCCCTTTCGGTGACATTTCTTTACTACTTTGGACAAATCAAATCAAGCCGACCGTGATCGTGCGATGAGGGGGGAGGGGAGGGAGAGCCGCCGGTGGTCTTGATCGGGCGTTAGGCGGAGGTGGGCCTCGAGCTTGTCGTTCGGGGTGGTGAGCTGCATTTTGTAGCCGTGAAGGTGAAGAATAAGCTTGGAGTCCTCGTCCCCACCACCGCCACACGGGCTCATCTCCTTGAATCACAGCAAAAGCTAGCCCTTCCATGGTGATGGTGATGGGCACAAACCAACCACAAGAATCGGATCGTAGATCCGGAAAAATAAGATGAGGAAAGGAATAGGAGGAAGAGTAGGATAGAGTCGAGGGGGAGGAGGCGTACCATGTGGGTGTCCGAGGCTCAGGAGAATGCCGGCCCGAGGCCGGCCGAAACCCTAGGAAAATCTCCATGGTTGGTCAGGAGGGTCCTCTGTCGCTGCGGTTGAGGGCATCAACCAACCAACCATGGCAGGTGTTGGCCGGCGGGGCTGAGGTTGGGAGGTTGGGGAGAGGGTTGGCCAAGAGCTCCTCCGCTTCCTCTTGAGGAGGACCGACTCGGCACCACCTTCCCGCCTCGGACGACATCTGGGCCTTAAACCATAGCTCGAGGTAGATCCGGGCGAGGAAAAAGCAAATGCCCGGCGTGGGGGTGGGAGGGCCGGGCGCGCTTCCTCGGCACGTGGCTCCTCCCGGTCCTGGCCGGGGCGAGGAGGTGGAGGCAGGGCCCAGTGGATCGACCGTCGGCTCTCTCCCCCTCGTTCTTGGGTGAGGGAAAGGAGGGAAGGGCGGTGGTTGGGTTGCGCCCGGGGTGGAGTGGAGTGGAGGCCGAGGGGGTTGGGGGAAGGATGGGCCGGCGGGGTGGCGGTGGAATTGAGGGATCGGGAGGCGAGGAGGAGTGGGATCGGGGTCGAGGGAGGGAAAGAGTGGGTCGGTTGATGGACCAGATCTGGGGGCTCGAGGGAGGGTGGGTGGGTGAGTTAGGGTTTTTTCTGGGACTCCCCGTTGGATGGGTGCGCCAAGGATGGCTGATTGAGTCAATTTGGTGATCCACGTGAAGGCCGTTCCTCCATCTCATTGGTCCATCAATCCTCTGATTTTCCTAAACATAACAAAGGCATAGTTTGTCAAAATGATGTATTTTTGCATAAGGTGCATATTAAAATGACAAACAATATTGCAAAATAGAGCTTTCATCTTCTTTGCCAAAAAATTCATTTTCTAATTTTGAGTGTCCAAAATGAGTTTTTTTAAAGGACCTAGCAAATATTTGTTGCAAATTTGGACCAAATCATTTTATAAAATAATAGGCCATATATAATGCACAATTGACCAAATGGTTGGGTGTCAAAAGTTTTGATCCACCTCTGTGAAAAAGACAAATTTGGGATTTTTGGAAGTGGGTCAAATTTGAACTGCCCCTCATAGTTTGCTCTTTATTTTTTCAAAAATCATTTCTAGGTAAATAAGTATCTATTTAATCATAGCAACACCAAAAAATTCCAAGATTCAAACACTAGCTAGGGGCAGTCAAACCGGTTTTGACCGCATTTTAAACAGGCATAAAAATTCAAAAAAAAAAAAAATTGGAAACCCGCATTGTGTCATTATATGTGACCAAGTTTCGGGAAAATAATAAACTTGTAATATGGTAATTATTTTAAAAAGTGTTCTCGAAAGAGCTATCATGCGTGAAGATTCATGGCTTTCAAGCCAAATGATCAATCTTATGGCCACATTCATAGCATAGTTTGTTCAAATGATCTCATATTGTGCACAAGGTGTATATTGGAATTCCAAACAATGTTGCCTAAGGAAGTTTTCATTTTCTTTCAGCGGAAATTTCATTTTTTATTTTAGGGTGCCCAAAAGGAGGTTTTTTGTGAAGGACCTCCCAAATAATTGTTGCAAAAGGACCAAATCAATTTTATAAAATACTAGGCCATATATAATGCCAATTGACAAAATGGTTGGGTGAAAAAGTTTTGATCCACCTCGGTGAAAAGACAAATTGAAATCGATTGGTGGAAGCGGGTAAATTTGAACTCCCCCCTCATAGTTTGCTCTTTATTTTTCCAAAAATCATTTCTAGGTACATAAGTATCTATTTAATCGAAAACACAAAAAATACCAAGATTCAACCACTAGCTAGGGCGGTCATTCCTTTTGAGCATTTTAACGGGCATAAAAATTCAAAAAAATCAAAAAATTGAAAACCCCATTGTGTTTATATATGACCAAGTTACCAGGAAAAATAATAAACTTGTAATATGGTAATTATTTTAAAAAGTGTTCTCGAAATGAGCTATCATGCGTGAAGATTCATGGCTTTCAAGCCAAATGATCAATCTTATGGCCACATTCATGGCATAGTTTGTTCAAATGATCTCATATTGTGCACAAGGGTACATCTTGGAATTCCAAACAATGTTGCCTAAGGAAGTTTTCATTTTCTTTGCGGAAAATTCATTTTTCATTTTCAGTGCCCAAAAGGAGGTTTTTTTGTGAAGGAACTAAAATAATTGTTGCAAAATGGACCAATTCAATTTTATAAAATACTAGGCCATATATAATGCACAATTGACAAAATGGTTGGGTGAAACAAGTTTTGATCCACCTCGGTGAAAAAGACAAATTGTAAATCGATTCGGTTGGAAGCAGGTCAAATTTGAACTGCAGCTACCTCATAGTTTGCTCTTTATTTTTCCAAAAATCATTTCTAGGTAAATAAGTATCTATTTAATCATAGAAACACCAAAAAAATTCAAGATTCAACCACTAGCTAGGGCGTCAAGCCCGCGTTTTGGCATTTTAAACAGGCATAAAAATTCAAAACAAATCAAAAATTGGGAAACCCCATTGTGTCATTATATGTGACCAAGTTTCCAGGAAAAATAATAAACTTGTAATATGGTAATTATTTTAAAAAAGTGTTCTCGAAAGAGCTATCATGCGTGAAGATTCATGGCTTTCAAGCCAAATGATCAATCTTATGGCCACATTCATGGCATAGTTTGTTCAAATGATCTCATATTGTGCACAAGGTACATCTTGGAATTCCAAACAATGTTGCCTAAGGAAGTTTTCATTTTCTTTGCCGGAAATTTCATTTTCATTTTAGAGTGCCCAAAGGAGGTTTTTTGAAGGAACTACCAAATAATTGTTGCAAAATGGACCAAATCAATTTTATAAAATACTAGGCCATATATAATGCACAATTGACAAAATGGTTGGGTGAAACAAGTTTTGATCCACCTCGGTGAAAAAACAAATTGTAAATGGATTGGTTAGGCGGGTCAAATTTGAGAGTGCCTCATAGTTTGCTCTTTATTTTTCCAAAAATCATTTCTAGGTAAATAAGTATCTATTTAATCAGAAATACATGGTTTGATGGCGAGACATGAGGTTTGGGCGGTGGCCGGGGCCTCAACTCTAGGGCGTGCTCGCATGCCCGGCGTGGTCACCGGCGTGAGTGGGCGTTATTGCGGAGGCCTAGGCATGTCTAGTGGGTTGGGCACTCCGGGTGGTCCTAGGAAGAAAATCACAACATAAGATTCTCACGAGGAGACCAATCGATGCTCAAACATGAATAAGCACCAATGTTTGATTTGCGATGCGAAATGCACATGGCTAATGGGCGTGAGTTTTGGTGAGGATGATCGGTTACTAAGAAGACCGTCTTCACAAATTTTCACCTCAAAAGGAGGGCCTAGGTGGTACTTGCTTTACAAAGTACCACCGGATAAATCTGAATCTTGAAGTGGGCTCAAAATAATGAATGGATTGAGCTAGCATTTGGTGGAGGATGGTTATTTGGGCATGGAAAGCACTATAGAAAGTGGATACCATTTGGACATGCAAGTGGTACTTCCTTCACAAATCTTTCGATCGAATAGGAAAATGAATATTTTGAATTATTTTGAACAAGGCAAGGAAGGTTTTACATATTTGGAAGATATGACCCAAAAGAATTTATGAGATTTTTTGGGAATTTTGGGAATAGAAATATAGGTTGCTTCACAACCTAGGGCAAAAAGCCACATGGACATGACACGTAAACAAAGCCCGATGAGAAAAGCGGACTAGTGTTTGCTTTGTGACCTTTTATGTAAGGAAATTCGACCTTCGACCAAAATGGTGCAATGGTTTAGGTTTGGAGCCCTCGAACAGCTTTTGACCAATTGGTGCAAATGGTCATAGATCTATGACCAATTCTTCGAGTCGACGAAGGTCACTAGTTGACATATTTCTTGTAGTGAACATCAAGCGACACTTGGCACTATGTCAATAGGTCAGTACCAAAAAATATAAAATGATTATAAAACATCCAAGATTGATAATATAAACATGGAACAATAAAAACTATGATCGTTGGACCGTATCAACATCCCAAGCTTAACTCATACCGTCCTCGGTAGGTAAGTGATAAAAACAAATTTTGATGTGGAATGCTGCCTAACATGTCATATCATATTCTTTTCTTTATAGCATGGACAATTGGACTTTTATGTGATTCAATGCAATAGTCTAGTTTTGACATGATAATTTAAATACTCAAGCATCTCAACAAGCAACCATGTCTTTCAAAATATCAGCTATAATAAGTTATCCCTATCCCATCATGCTCTACCATTGATCCATTCATGAAACAAACTCATATAACCTAATTGTGGGCATATGTAAGATACCTCGAACAAACCCCTCAAAGTTGTTCTCCATATTAACAAGTGACAATAAATTTCAGCACATATTAATAATTTTTCCTTACCAAATGCCTCACTCCCGACAAGCCGAAAAGAGCCTTGATGACCCACAAGTATAGGGGATCAATGTAGTACTTCGATAAGCAAGAGTGTAAACAACGAGGGGAAGGAAATGACAAGTGGTTTTCAGCAAGGTAATGTCGCAACCTTTGAAATTGTAAGTAATAGATAATTTTGTAACATGATAATTTGTAATGAGCACGTAAGGGTAACGACAAATAATATGCAGCAAGACAGCCCAATCCTTTTTGGCAAAGCAACAACGGTTTCTTATAATAAGCAAAGTGTCCTTGAGGGCACCGAAATTTCATCTAGTCACTTTCACCATGTTGGCTTGATTTGTGTTCACTACTTTGATAATTTGATATGTGGGTGGATCGATTGCTTTGTTGTTCCTACTTGAACAAATCTCATTTGATTAACCCCTCACAAGCATATGCAACTCTGAGAAAAGTATTAAGATAGAATCTTACCATAGCATTAAACTTTTGGATCCAAATCGGTCCCTTAAGTAAGGCATAAACTAGGTTTAAGCACATCACTCTAGCAACCCATCATCTAATAGCTACCCACAACATTTTAGGCAAATATGGTGAAGTGTCATGTATGGGTTCACATGACCCACTAAGGAATACAACATACATATTATCAAAATATAAACAACAATTAATGATTCTTAACATATTCTCCACCCAAAACAAAGTAATAATAAAGTGATTAACATTTAGTCAAATTTAAACAAATTCGTCAAAATTAACCCACCAAATAAAATTAGTGAAACTAAAGATGTAATAAGTTGCCCCCAAAAATTGAGGGTTGGTAAAAGATTGAAAAAGAGATGAATTTTTAGGGAGAGGTCGGGAAATGTTGAGAAGTTGGCCTCCCAAGTGAGGGGTTGTTTATGGAAAATGATATATAGAGATTCCCCTTGGGAGGAAGCCCCAACAATCGCTCCCCGGGGAGTGTTGTTGCCTGAGGCCCCTCTCCCAATTTCTTATTTTCATAAAATCTTATATCAGAGAAGATGGGACAGGTGGGCAGGGAAGGCAAACCCCCGGTGCCTGGGCTTGGGAGGGGGGCCCATGAAACTCTATTATTCATCAATAATTCTTAATTCCAAAAATTCTCTGAATTTCAGCTCATTTGGAGTTTGAAATAGGTAAGGCGTAGCTTTTTGGGGTCAGATTTCTAGGGAATTCTTCCCCGTGTGAACCGCATATTAGAAAAAGGCATTAGTTTCAAAAAGTTATTAGATAAAACTTATAAATAACAGTAGGTCATGATGCAAAATGGCGTATCTAACCATCCAAAGAGCTTGAACAAAGTGACTAAGAATTAATTGAAAATGTGTACAAGGCGAGTAAAGAACCTGGGGGTAAATTGCAGGTAGAGGATAAGGATGAATTCGGGCAAGAACATAGACACACAAAGGGAACTACAGTTGTCATAAAGGTTGGCCGTAAAGTTTAAGAGAAGGTGGCCTTGGG
>JAHIAM010012085.1:0-24050 GCA_021605205.1 Aegilops longissima
ATAAGCGTAGTATCCACAGAATCATTCCCTTGTTCCTGCCACAACCACTTTACAAGAAACAGAGGTCAATCAAACTGATAATTAGCAAGCATGCTAAATGGTATTGATGAAACTAGCGCTTGAATCACTAGGAGATGCCGTGGAATATGCTACTATATAGTACTTACTTTGGTGTCTAAATTGCAGCTTCTTGGTAGTCCGGAGATTTTTGGTGAATTTTCTCCAAGCCCTGCCATACAAAGAAAACAATTACTTTATATCAGAAATGAACAAAGTTGCTGATATGGTGGATAATGATCGATTTAACTTACTTCTCGAGCATTTCAGTCATGTCCGCATACTCCTTAGGATCTTTTAAGCTTGGAGTCTAAGGCGGTTACTACTCCTTCTCAAGCTTAATCTCTAGGGGAATATAGTGGTAGCTGCGCACATGCATAGCTCATCAATATTACATTACTATAACCTGGACTAATAAAGAAACCGAATATGCCACAAGACAGTAACACTCACTTGAAGTTGTAAGGAAAGTATTATATCTTTGTGTTCATTTATTACCAGCGATTGTAGCAAGTTGGCCTCGGTATCTTGACACGAAATTTAACCTCAGTTGCATCTATGAGATATGTGTTAATGAACCCAATATCACCCACTTGTCTTTTCTTCAATTGGCGATCTTCAATCTGCATAATATAGTGAGGATAATTATAAATACATGCAATGAAAGGGCTGAGTTATATAGAGACTTAATGACGAGTAGTACTACTTACAGACGATGGCAGGTGACCGTTGCTTTATCGAGGCCAATTGATTGAAAAACTGATAGAACTCCTCAAATGGAATAGACAGCAGTTCAATTCCAAGGGGTCATGCTCCTTTTAACTCTCACATACAAAGTACTCCTCCTCGGACTCTTTGCAGGTTTTCATGTACCAATCATGCAATCTTAGCATCATCGTTGATAGAGAACTTTCATCTTTGATGAGAGGCTTCCCGTACTCGTATCTTTGTATCTGCACCTCCAGAAATAATAATGTACATCGTCAGGCAGGTAATCTGCAGGATTGCCATAACCGGGCACCATCCTCGGATCGGCGATGTAGCTAGCGAGCACCTTAGGCGGGGGGCACGATTGCTTCGCTTGTTACGCGAGCTGGGCAATTTGTTTCCCAGCTCGTCGTTCTTTCATCCTTTGATCACTAACAGTACTTCCCGACCTCTCCGCCCGGCAAATGCCTTTCAATAATGTGCTCATAGTTGCCTTCGGCGGAGACTTGGGTGGTTTTGTCGGGGCAGCAGTGCGCCGCTTTGACCGGATCTACCTTCTCCTCCGGTGGATGTCTCTTTGCTTTCAACCCTTGAAACCAGTCATCCACGCCGGTCTGCGCGATCTTCGCGTTTTCCTCCTCGCTCCTCTCGTGCGTTAACTTCTCTGGAGTCTTGAGAGAAGGACGAATCTATCTCCTCCGCCTTTGGCTGTCTTGCTAGGCGCGGCGAAGCGAGCGGGCGGATGTCTTCTTTCGCCTTCGAGGCGGAGGAGAAGGACTACGGCGTGCGGAGCACCGGGGGCGGCGGGTCCCTTCCGCCCCTTGCGGAAGCGGAGAAGGAGGAGAGCTGGCTGCTCAGGCAGCGCGGTGCAGAAGCGGAGAAAGGCGGAGTGCCGCCACCGCTGGAGAAGGAGCGGCCGAGTGCCCTCGCCGTCACTTTCGCCCGGAGGAGGAGGCGGTGGAGGCGGAGTGCCTGACTTCGCGGAGGAGGAGGAGGCGGGCGTCCGATTCGGAAGGTTGATGAGATCCTTCCGCCATAGGCATGGAGTCTTGAGCGAACCAGCCGATACTCCCCTTCACCGGTAGGGTGGTCAAGCGGAGGTCCTCAAATCCCTCCGTTATTTCGCCGACCATCACCTTAGCATATCATACGGAATCGGCGGCGGTGAAAAGTTGAGTCAGGTTTAGTTGGATAAGCAGAGCCAACAGCGCCTTGACCTTCAAATTGCTCCATTGCGCCATAAGGTGGCAATTTTCAGCATCCGTGATAGCATCACGGGATAGCTGGCGAGGAGCCGTCAAGGCATGCTGCTCTGGCTGAAGCAGCTCGGTGGAAGCCGCTGCTTCTCCGCTGAAATGGCGGGGTAGCTTTGGGGAAGCTTGGCGGTCGTTGGTTGTGATCTGCTTCTCGTTCCTCTTCTCGTTCCTCTAGCCCCATTGCCCTTCGTTACAGCGCCTGCATTAGGCTCTGCTCGGTTTCTTCCTCCTCTCATGGGTTTTGTAACCCCTGCGTCAAAATCAGCCTTCCATGAAGCGAACTGGCGTGCCTGCGTGTCCGTCCGAGGTGCTCAGAGATTCGAGGGCCATTGTGAGCTCGTCCTTCTCCTGTCTGGAGCGAACTTCCCTTGCTCGCTGTATTTGCCCGATATATTCTGAAGCCTCTTGGTGGTATGTCAATTGTTCGTCCGTCCAAATGCACTTCCTGTTATAGGGTCAAGGATCCATGGCCCGAAGAACCAAGTCCGGCAATGATGCAGCGAGTTCATTGTCTACGGTTTGATCCCTTTATCAAGCAGATCATTCTCAGCCTTGGCCCACTTAGGCAGACTCTGACGGTAACCACGACCCGTGCGATGGTGAAGCTTCTTCTTCGTAGCATTTCTCTTGTTTATCGCCGACATCTTTTTACTCTTTTCCGATGTCTTGTAGGCCACAAATGCGGTCGATCATCTCTAATCTTCTCATATTTGCCCTTGAATTCTGGTGTCTCATTTTTTCGACATACGTATTGAGTTCTTTCTTCCAATTCCTGAATAGTTCTGCCATCTTCTTAAGAGCAAAAGACTTGATTAATGGCTCTATTACTGGCTTCTCGGATCATCCTCTAGCGGTAGGGTAAATTTGACTTCAGCTCGGTCCAAAGATCATTTTCTGCATATCATTGACACAAGACACCTCGGGGTCTTCGTTCTTGAGCTTATACCATTGGTGGATGCTGATCGAGATCTTGTCCCTAACGAGAACCCGCTTTTGAGCAACAAATGCCTTCTTTGTCCGGTAGGGTTCAATCGGTTGGCCGTCGTAGCGCGATTTGTATGATCTCAAACTTTTCATCCGAGCTCAACTTTTCTTGGGCCTCGTCTCTTTACGAAGTTGTGCTCGATCCGAACTAGAAAAAGAACAAAAGCGAGAGTTAATTAATATGTGTACATACCAAAACAAAGGCGAGCTAGTCGGCCACAGGGCTTAACTAATATATATACCTGGCGGACTCGGTTTGGTGATCACGGAGCCGTCCTCACGGTCTACTTCTTCACCCTCTCCTTCTTGCACGGCCTTTGGGTCGCCAGACCATGTAAATCATAGGCAGCTGCTTCTTCACCTCTCCTTCCAGACCATCATTGTCGTTGGGAAACATCAGAGCGAGCAGGCGACATCACTTCCTTGTGCGATTATGTCCCTCAACAACGCTTCTTGTGCTTAAATGCAGGGGGTGTCCATAGTTTCTACAAATATTTACAACATGGCAATTATTATTCAAACATGACAGATATGGATATATTAGTGGCAAGCGTAGAACTAGCTAGCTAATCACAATAAGGAATCATATTAGTGGCCTCGGGCTGCTTCTCTAGGGTTTGAATTGGCCTCGACAACGCTTCAAGGGTTAGGGGTGGCCTCGAGCAGCTTCAAGCTAGGAGGGTAATATCGACCCCTCCCCACGTGTTGAAGCTATCGGGAGGGTCGGCGTTGAACACTACATCTATGTCCCACAAGTGGCGTGGGCATCGGCGCCCATGATGAGGTAGAGAGGTCGTGGATCGCCCGGCGGTCGAGGTCGAGGTCGAGGATCGCCGAGGGTGGGAGGTTGCCTAGTGTCAAAGTTCAACAAAATCATGTCTTCATCATTAGGCGAAAATGCTGGTGCATGATGGTGAAGCTCTCCAAAGTTATTTTGAAGCGGAGTCCCGAGATAGGATAATTAAGCTTTTTGGTACAAAGTTCAGCAAGAACCTTCGAATATCGTTATTTGGAAGGCCTTTGCTGAAATTAGTACAAAAAGGCAAATTATCTATCAGGAACTCCATTCGAAGGCTCTTTGGAGGACTCAATACCATCATGCCATGGTTTCCGGCTAATGTAAACCATGTTCTTCAATACTTTGACACTAGGAACCTCGACCCCTGGCGATCCTGACTTATGAACCCGGCGAAACCTGAACCCTCGACCCTAGGCGACCTGGAACCCTCGATCCCTCGACCCTAGAACCCTCGGCCGGGATAATATAAACCAGCGCTTCAAGGGGTAATATAAACATGACGAGATACATACAGGAGAAATTAATGTTATCGGGGAGGGGTATACATTTTATTTTTTCTTGAGTTTTTGTTACATTTTCTGCATTATTTATTTTTGTTGTTTTTTTCTTTATTTTTTAATTCTTTTTTGCTTTTAGTTTTAGAAAAATTATAAACTTTACATTAGTGCCATTAGTTTTCAAATTTGAAAACACTTTTTGTTTTCTTTGTTGCTTTATTTATTATATTTTGTTTCTTACAACAAAATACTTATTATTAACTATTTTATTTTTTTAGTTTTTTTGTTTTGTTTTACGCATTATTTAGTTTTGTTGTTTTTTGCTTTATTTTTAAATTCTTTTTGCTTTTAGTTTTAAAAATTATAAACTTTCTGTTAGTGCCATTAGTTTTCAAATTTGAAAACTCTTTTTTCATTTTCTTTGTTGCTTTATTTATTTTATTTTGTTTCTACTTACAACAAAATACTTATTTTTCTATTTTTTTTTTCAGTTTTTTGTTACATTTTTCGCATTATTTAGTTTTTGTTGTTTTTGCTTTATTTTTTAATTCTTTTTGCTTTTAGTTTTAGAAAAATTATAAACTTTCTTTTAGTGCCATTAGTTTTCAAATTTGAAAACTCTTTTTTTATTTTCTTTGTTGCTTTATTATTTTATTTTGTTTCTACTTACAACAAAATACTTATTGTTGCTATTTTATTTTTTCAGTTTTTGTTCATTTTCTGCATTATTTATTTTTTGTTGTTTTTCTTTAATTTTTAATTCTTTTTGCTTTTAGTTTTAGAAAAATTATAAACTTTCTGTTAGTGCCATTAGTTTTCAAATTTGAAAACACTTTTTTATTTTCTTTGTTACTTTATTTATTTTATTTTGTTTACGCTTACAACAAAGCGGTGTGTAGAGGGCGGGCTTATAAACGGTGTGGCGCCCTTGGTTGGCGAGGTTTTCAAATTCATAGTTTTCAAATGAACTCTGAAAAAGTTGGCATAGCATGTGCATGTACAAAGCGGACAATGGTATCATACTAAATGCATTACAAAGTTGGCATGGTATCATCATAATAGTTGCGGAGAAAGTCTTCACTTTTTCTTCGCTTGTGTCGTTGCTTATTGCGCCCTAACCATGGATAATCTTCATCGTTTATCAGGATGCTTGGGTCAGCCTTGACTTTGAAGGGAATTTCATGAAACTTTTCATACTCTTGAGACATGTCATCTTGCCCTCCACTCCCGGGATGTCCCTTTTTCACAGAAAAGAACTACGTGGCGCTTTGGCTCATTGTATGATGTATTAAGCTTCCTTATCTTTTCTTTTCCTCGATGCAGTAGACATGTCCTTCACATAGATAACCTGTGCCACATCATTGGCTAGGACGAGCGGTTCGTCGGTGTACCCAAGATTTTCAGATCCTTGTTGTCATTCCGTCTTTGTGGGTCTACATACCCGCCTCTGCAGATTGACCCACTTGCACTTAAACAAAGGACCTTAAAATCTACTCCGTAGTCAAGTTCCCATATGTCTACTATGTAACCATAATATGTGTCATTTCCCTTGTCGGTTGCTGCATCAGCGGACACCGCTGTTTTAGTTGGTGCTCTTTTCATCTTGGTGATCGTGTAAAATGTATTCCCATTTATCTAGTATCCTTTCCAAATCATTACAGTCGAAGATGGTCCCTGGACAACAAGTACATCTCATCACAAACAGTCTGTCACCTCGAGGCGTGTTTCCAACCAACTGCTGAAAGTCTGATGTGTTCACATGTAATCCGATCGTCGCCTTTGCTCGGGTGTTTGGGCCTTGACTATTCTTGTGTTCATCGACATCACGAGGTCACCAAGGTAGAGTTACGTAGAAGCTGTGTAGTGTGCTTGAGACCAAGAATATCCGTCCCTGCATATTATTGAGTCTCTTCCAAGCGTGCCTTTTCGGTCAGTCTCCCCTCATACATGATTTAGGGAGACCTATCTTCTTAAGGCCAGGAATGAAGTCAACACAAAACTCGATGACATCCTCTGTTTGATGGCCCATGGAGATGCTTCCTTCTGTCCTAGCTCGATTCTGAACATATTTCTTTAGGACTCCATGAACCTCTCAAAGGGTACATATTGTGTAGAAATCTGGGCCCCAGAATGACAATCTCGTCGACTAGATGAACTAGGGCGTGCGTCATGATATTGAAGAAGGATGGTGGGAACACCAGCTCAGCCCGACAAGACATTGCACCACATCCTGGATCGATCACCTTACGAGATATTGCATTGAGGAATGCACATAGCTTCACAATGGCTAATCGGACGTTTTCGGTGAAGCCCCTCAATGCAACGAAGCGATTGCGTCATAATCACGTGGAGTGATGAGACTTTAGGTTCGGAACATTTTCTACGGCATATTTATTATTCCTTTATATTGACGAGAAGCCAGTCGGGACCTTCATCTTGAGCAGGCATTGAAGAATATTTCTTTCTCTTCTTTCGTAAGGCGTGGTGGCGGGACCTTCATCTTTGGAGGCATGCCCTCTTTTTCGTACAAGCGTTGCAGGTCCTCTCGTGCCTCGGTGTATCTTTTGTCTTCCCATACGCCCAAGAAGCCTAGCAGGTTCACGCAAAGGTTCTTAATCCGTGCATCACGTCGATCAAAGAAGCGGACCTCTAGGTCTTTCGGTGAGGTAGGTCCCAAAATATAGATTTCTTCTTCCACATGGGTGCGTGATTCTCGGCGTCATTGAACAGCTAGTCCGCGGGACCCTTTCCAAAGATTGCGTGTAAATCATTGACCATAGCAAATGCGTGATCACCGATGCGCATGGCGAGCTTCTTCGGTGATCTGCCTGCCTTTGAAATGCTTGCCTTTCTTTCGACATTGATGGTTGGTCGGAAGAAATCGGCGATGACGGTACATTCTTCCTGCAGCTTCCGGTATATACTATCGGTGTCAAGTAAACAGTGCGTGCATGCATGGTATCCCTTGTTTATCTGTCACGAAAGGTTCTTGAGGCGGGCCAATCGTTGATGGTCACGAACAACAAAGCCTTTAGGTCAAATTCCTCCTTTTGTGCTCATCCCCGTCGTACACCATTTCCATTCCACATCTGTAAAAGTTCTTCAACTAATGGCCTTAGGTACACATAAATGTCGTTGCCGGGTTGCTTAGGGCCTTGGATGAGAACGGCATCATAATGAACTTCCGCTTCATGCACATCAAGGAGGAAGGTTATACATACATAGAGTCACGGGCCAGGTGCTGTGATTGCTGCTCTGCTCCCGAAATGATTAATGCCATCCGCGCTTAAAAGCAAACCATCGTTCCTTGGGTCCTTTGCAAACTCATCCCGTACTTTCTCTCGATTTTTCTCCACTGCGACCCGTCGTGGGTGCTCTCAACTTCCGTCTTTCTTACGGTCCTCATTGTGCCATCGCATCAACTTGGCATGCTCTCCGTTTACGAGCAGGCGTTTCAAGCGTGGTATTATAGGAGCATACCACATCACCTTGCGAGAACGCTCTTCTGGGAGGCTCGCAAATCAACATCACCGGGGTCATCTCGTGCGATCTTATACGCAATGCACGCATACCGGGCATCGTTCAGATCCTTAGGCACCACGGTGAGGATGCAGTCATTAGGGCATGCATGTATCTTCTCCACCTCCAATCCTAGAGGGCATCGACCTTCTTTGCTGCGTATGTCTTTGTCGGGCAATCGTTATCCTTTGGAAGCTTCTTCTTCATTATTTTGGTAGCTTCTCAAATCCTTTATCGAGCACTGAGCATTCTCGCCTTCCTTTGTAGCAATTCGAGTCTGATGCAGAGCTTTGTGTTGCCATCTTCGCAATTGGCCTACAACCCTTTTGTGATCCTCTAACATGCGATCGAACTTCAGCTTCTCCTTTTAACTTTAGCATTGTGTCCTTGCATCGACAATGACCAGCGGAGATCATCATCATCGGGCACATCGTCGGTTCCTCTTGATCTTCAGCAACCGCTTTGTTCGGCACCATCGTGCACATCGTGCAGTGCATCTTGATGTTCGATAGCATCACCGTATTCAGGGGCACATAGTTGTCATCGTACTCTTCTTCCTCGCCGTCTTCCATCATAACCCCTATTTCTCCGTGCCTCGTCCAAACATTATAGTGTGGCATGAAACCCTTGTAAAGCAGGTGGGTGTGAAGGATTTTCCGGTCGAGTAAGACTTCGTATTCCCACATATAGGGCATGGACAACACATAAAACAATTCTGCTTGTTTGCCTCAGCCACTTGAGAAAATCATGCCGCCCTTAATGTACTCGGAGGTGTACATCACCGTACATCCATTGCGGTTCATCTGCGTGCATTATATATAATTAAGTGTGTCAAAAATCATTCTGAACATCATGAATAGATAATTAAGTGACCAAATTAATAGAAGTTCATCATCACATAAAACCAAAGTACATACATAGTTCTCATCTAACAACATAAAGCTCTGCGAGCATCTAAATTAATTAAACCATACATTTAAACTATGTAAAACATTTCAATGCGAAAACAAATCGATCATAATCGCAACCAAGGTAACAACTGATCAACGGCATAATGATACCAAGCCTCGGTATGAATGGCATATTTTCTAATCTTTCTCATCTTAAAGCGCATTGCATCCATCTTGATCTTGTGATCATCGGCGACATCCATAACATGCAACTCCAATATCATCTTCTCCTCCTCAAGTTTTTTATTTTTCCTTCAAGAAATTGTTTTCTTATTCAACTAAATTTAACCTCTCGACAATAGGGTCGGTTGGAATTTCAGTTCAACAACCTCCTAGATAAATAAAATCTATGTCATGCTTGGTGGCATAATTTTCATAAACAATAAATGAACCAATAGTTATGAAAAGATAATATATACCACATCGAATCATAGGCAGGGCCGAGGGCGGCAGAGGCGGATACCAAAACCATCGCACTATATAAGATGCAATAATAAAAGTAAGAAAATAATACAAGTATCTATCTAAACAGACAAGTAATAATATTTTTCCCTTGAGAAAGAAGATAAGAACAAGAGGCTCACCACGGTGGTGCTCGGTGATGAGATCGGCCGGGTGATCGGCGGCGATGAAGGCAGGGGCCAGGCGTGGCGGACCGCTAAACCTAGATAAATATTGAGGAAAATGGAGCTTGGCGGTCGAGCTTGGAGAGGAGAAACCTTAAGTAGTGTGGCTCGGGCATTCCATGAACACCTTGTGTGCATAGGAGGTGAGCTAGAGCACCACCAAGCCCTCTCCCCTCGGCGGAAAAAGCAGAGCGTGTGCTCTGCTCTTGCTGTGAGGGGCTATATATAAACAGCACCATTAGCCCGGTTGGTGGCATGAGCGGGACTAAAGGGAAGCCTTTGGTCGGCTCATGCCACCAACAGGGACCAATAGTGGTGGGCCAGGGCAGGACCATTGGTCGGTTCGTCCCACCAACGGGACCAAAAGGTCAGACGAGCGGGACCAATGGCCCCGTGGCCCGGCCGCCCCCCCAGGCTCCTGAACCGGGCAAATAGCTCCATTGGTCCAGTTACAGATTGAACCAGGACTAATGGGCTAAACTGGCACAGGGCAGAAAGCCCTGTTTTCTACTAGTGAAATAGAAGAAGAAAATGGCATGTGTTGCGGAACTAGATACTCTTGTCTCATACATCTCCCTGTTTTTCTCTGAAACTACAAGCGGACAATCTTTACGAATCACTGACATGTGTGTGAGTCCAAAGAAAATGAAGCGAGAGGCGAGAGAGGCAGAGGTGTGACCACATAGTTACATGGATTGGCGAGGCGCGAAGAAGCTAACCCAAGGCCTGGTAAAACAAGCAGTTAGATTGATTTCTAGAGCTAGCTACTAGATTCGTTGCTTTCAATCTGGTCGGTTTAGAGATGCGTGCGTCACAGCGCTAGTAGTCTGATTCCTATCGAGATTCTGGCGGCGTCGACACAAACCCGCGTCGGATCCATGGCAGACCATCGTCCCTATGTGTGTGTAGCCGCGCGGGCTGGCGCTGCCCATAGTCGTGTCCGGGCTGCCGATCATGGCGTAAGCGTCGGTACGCCGTCGAACTCTATGATGTTGGTGCGCTGGTGTGTCGTGTAGTGCGGGCGTGCGGCTCCTCCACGGCGTCCGCGACGGCGGACTCGCATCACAGATCGCCGGTGCTCTAAACTTGCACAGGACTCTGCATCTCGAATTCACTTACCTTCGTTGTTGGGACCAAGCTGATTGGCCACGAACATCTTTGACCATGGTTGAACCACGGACTACGGAGAATCGGAGATGCAACGTGGCGGAGAGAACCAAAAATGCAATATGGCGATGGAGGGAAGGGTATGTATCGCTATCACGGATATGCTACCAATTTTGCATGCCTTAATTGCGTGCAGATTATGGTAGAGTATATGGGGTATTTGCAAATCTACAATCACTAAGTTAAATGGGCATACATATGGACATGGAGTCCGGAGACGATTGGGCTTATTTTGTCGGATATAATCAATTTCCATTCCTCGGATAATCCGCAAAAATAGCGGATAATCCACATCCGCGGATACTAGGGATACCATATCCGCTATCATATCCGCGGATATCCGATTGATTGATATCCGTATCGCATCCATATCCGGTGATTCACAAAATTACATACCATATCCTCAAAAGCGGATGCGGATTCGGGGCGGAAATTATCCATTACCATTTACATCCCTATGTATGGCCCATGGCGTCTTCGGCCCATATGAGGCCCTATGTAACTCTTGTCCTAATAACGGCCCATGGTGGCGGCCCGCAATGAACGATGTATCACTTTAGACCCATTAATGGCCGTGGTGAAAGCGGCCCGTAATGAACGATGTATCACTTTATACCCATTAAGGGCCCATTATTCAGTTGGGCGTTTCCAGCCATGTTATCTTCGGCCTTCTCGAGCCCATTCATTCTTGGGCTCATTTGAGCGATCGTTTACTTACGGCCCGTTACTATCATTTTACGCTTGTAGGCCAAATTCAGCCCATAGTTCTGATCAGCCCGTTTGTGGTCCATTAATACATTGTGCGTTTTCATAGCGTCATCAAATACTACCTATTAACGATGGCTTGTTATGGTCGGCCCATGAGCAGACGATTCAACTCTAGCCCGTTCTACGGCCATAATCTGACATTATTGGCCCATGTTTGTGTCGATCATCTGACCCGTATAAGGCCTATTGATGATCGGCCCATAGAAGGCCCATTGTTTCTGGCCCGTAGAAGGCCCAATGTTTCTCGACCCGTAGAAGGCCTCCTGTTCTCTGACCCGTGAAGGCCCCTTGTTTCTATGACCGTGGAGGCCCACTATCACTACGGTAAATATTAGCCCATGGTTATTGTGGCCTAGTTTTAAAAATAGGTTATTGCAGCCACTAGCAAACCGCGGAAAAAGAACTGCCACGACTACAAGCAAACAAATAAACAGGACAACAAGGAAATAAATAAGCAAGCAACTTATGCTAGGCTATCACGGCTATTACACATATTACATCACTTTGGGCATCAAAGTTCACCACCGGTGCAAATATAGAACACAATGACATATAACGCGCTTGAGAAAACAAGTCTGACTGAAACCACTTGAAGAGTTCAAGAAACAATATCACAGGTACCCATAATCTGGCAAGATGCTTAGCAAGCTTATTAACTTTCTCTTGTTTGGTGCTTAAATCCTCCGGTAGCTTTGTTGCACTGAAAATGCGCATCTGAATTCTGCAGGGGACTTCCTCGGTCCTTGACTTCTTGCGCAACACGGTGGTGATGCCTTTCAACTTGTAGCTGAGGCTGAAGAAGCCAAAGTGATTCAGGAGGCGAGTTGAAGAGCTTGTGCGGTGATGCTGGCGATGCTTTCGAACACTACATCAGCATTGAGATTGTGGGGTTTTCTCACTGGCTACAAGATCGTTTTATCACCTTTCTTGGAGACCAACAGGGTTGTCTCACTATCTTGAACCTTATCTCCATTACTTTCTCTACCATTGCATAGTGGGGTGCTCTTCTCCAATATTCTGTTTGCATACTACAAGAGAAACAAGCGGACACATCACATGTTTAGCTTGTAGTATACTAAACTCATTTTGGTAAACCGGTTCGATAGTAAGGTGGACAGGATAACAGCATGAAACAAACATATATCTATGTACTATGGTCCTTTGTATTGTCCATATCATTCTAGTTTATATTCCTAATCAAGATAGAGACACAGTTCAACTCATATATTTTTAAGACACAACAACATAGACATAATATAAGTGTGAGAAACTACACAACATTGGCAGCACTTGTAATGTGCATCACATGAGAACATAACTGTTTATACAACTTAAGCTGAAATCAACATAGAGCAAGAAGTTAGAACAGCAATCGAGTTAAAGAAATAGGTTTAAAACATACATTTGCGCCATTGGAGTTTCAATTGGATCCTTCAAATTGAAAGTAGTTGGTATGAGTAAATCTGATGATGCAACAGCAAAGGAGTATGGACCATAGCTACGGAATCGACACGAGAACAGTTGCTCTTCTACTTTAAACATGGAGTTTGGGTTAGGCTGTGGTGGTCTTCGTGCTTTGAGCGCTGCATTAGCTTACAAACTGCTTTCGTGTGGGGTACTCTGTGGTGGACATGGTGCTTTGTCAACTATAAGTGGGTTACTATCTGCTGGGGTTGCGGTTAGATGGGTTGTAGCTGGTTCTCGCCTAGCGGTGTAAGTGTGCAATTTGGAAGAGTCTCGATTATGTGTGGTGGGGCTAGTTTGTGGGCAGTACAACCATGGTTCTATCTGCATCGACGGGTAGCTTGTCTTATGTGAAGAAACGGGTTTTGCTCCTTAGATACTGCCATCACCCCTCAATTCAAATGGCTGATAAACAAGAAAAGAAATTGAACATCTGAGACATTGTATGATGAGCAGATGTGGTAATTCACATATATGTTGTCTAACCAAGCAGGACAGACATGACACAATTTCACATATATGATGCCTAACTAAGCAGGATAGCATGACCAGTTTCAGATATATGATGGATAACTTAACAGGATATAATGGCATAATTCAACATATGATGAGTACCTAAACAGGATGACATGACAAAACTATATGATGTCTTTCTAAAATAGGTTGGGATGAAATAATTCACATACATGTTGTCTAAGTATACAGGATGGCATGATATAATTGACATAATTGATTCATATACTAAGCGGTGGCACTTCGCATGTATGATCTCTAAACTAAGCGAGATAGAATTCAATATTGTGCATATGATGTCTAAACTAAGCAATGCAAGACACCATATGCATCATATGAGAAATATAAACATTGCAACTTAGAGCATACACCTCGGGTGGGATATAGGACTTGTCATCATCTCTGAATCCTCCTCTAAGGAGCTCCTGTAACCATCGAGATATATGCTTCAGCAGGTACCATTGCCTGCTCTGAAGACCTTGTTTTCCTCAGATTTTTCCATAACCGGCTCAAATGGCTGATACACATGAAGAGTAGTTCAATATACAGTTTGTCGACAAATGGAATACGTAATGAAAAAAAAGATGGCATGAGATAATTCACATATATGATGCCTAGCTCCATGGCGGTGCATAATTCACATATATGATAAGCGGCTGAAAAACATGGCATTGCATAATTCACATATTTGATATAGAAAGCAAACATGAGGCATTCACACAAAGCATGTCTAATCTAAGCGGATGGCATGGCAATGCAAGACACCATATGCATGATATGAGCAATATAACCCAGCCAAGTTAGAGCATGCACCTCGGGGGGGGATCTGTTGGTCATCTCTCTCGAATCCTCCTCGAGGAGCTATCTGTAACCAGCAAGAAATCTGCATCGACAGGTATATGCTGCTTTCGAAGACCTTGTTTTCCTCAGATTTTCCCATGACGAGACTCAAATGGTGATGCACGGGAAGAGTAGATGAATGTATAAACATTGTTGACAAATGGAATACATTATGGAAAAAATATGTACGATACAATTCACATATCGATGGTGGCTAAACAGGATGGCATTGCATGATTCACGTATATGATGCACGGCTAAAGAAGATGGCATTGCATAATTCCATATACTCCTCCGTTCCTAAATATTTGTCTTTTAGAGATTTCAAATGGACTACCACATACGGATGTATATAGACATATTTTAGAGTGTAGATTCACTCATTTTGTTCCATATGTAGTCACTTGTTGAAATCTCTAAAAACAAATATTAAGAATAATGAATATGATATAAAACCAAGCGGTGGCATTCACACAAAGAAAATCTAAACTAAGCGATGACATATAAGATGTATAATGTAAGCAATGCAAGGCGCCATATGCATGATATGACCAACATCAGCATGCGAGGTTAAACAAACACCTCGGTGGTAAGCAGGCATGGTGGCTCCTACGAATCTCCATCGACGAGTTATCTTCCTCTGGAATACAATCTGGAAATGCAGGAGAGGGGGCAATTACACCATGGGCAGCGTCTGCATGACATTATATTCTACGCAATGGTCTTCTCTTTTCTCTACATGTTGATGCGATTGTGTAATATCGACATGCATAATAAAAAAATAGTTAGATTTTGTAAGGCCTAAAGGGTGCATGCAAAATCAAGACTGATGGTAAGCAAGCAGTGGATGGATCCAAAACTAATGATGTGAGTAGATTATAAGCTTGAGTTTAAAAAGATAGACAATGGATCATCTATTGTTTGTTGCCCACCAACATGAACCACATAAAGACCCCAGGATAGACCAGATAGTAGACATATACTATTTGACTCTGCTGGCTCGATATGAGACCCATGGGCAATTCAAAACTCAAGATTGAGCGATAAAGTAGCGGATTAATAATAACCGATGTATAGCGTAAGCAAACCACGAAAGTGCGACCTCTCTTCCGAACTGTGTAGTCCTCAGGTTCATCTACTGGATCGATGATGTAGTAGCTCTGGGTTGGCGTGGCTCCGACAGCGAGGAGAAGATGATCTTAGGCGGTGAAAAAGAATGCGGGGGGATCCTACTGCTGCGGTGAGCAACTTGTCGATGGTGCACCTCGAATTGGGGTGGATGGCGGCACCTGGCGAGGACAGACATAACACTGAAGTTTTCTTTGAGGCCAATCTGAAAATGAAATAAATCTGTGAGATCTCCTTAGAATTGGAGGATTCTATAGCGCGCGAGAGGAAAAACAGGAATAGGATGGAATGCATGTTAAAGCGGAGCATTTGGAAACATAAGATTGAGTCAACTTTGGGTGTTTGGCTCACATGAATTGGAAAAACGAGAGAGAATGGAGAAACAAAGTGATGCGGCGAGTGTACAACCTCTTTGGCATGTGCCTGTGGACCTCAACATCATTGGGTTGGGAATGGAGGGATGGTGATGATCTTTTGATGTGGTATCGGGCGGGGAAGAAGATCAGAGGCCTACGGAAGCGGTAGTAAAGTGCTGCTAAAGCTCCATGATGAATGAGTTCGTCGTTGGAGCAGCTCCGCTAAGGTGTGCTGTGACGAGGCTGAAGCATGACAAGACAGACAACTTTAATCTGAAGTGGGACCCTAATATCATACTGCAATAGATGATGTAAAATACATCACCAAAAAGTGCTAGATGTAAAGCGCATCAGCGCATGGCCTGTGACGATCAATCCAGAGCTTTGTAAATCTGTTCACTCTGAACTTTCGCCCAGAGAAAATGAACTTCACGGTCAAAACTAGATTTTCGTGTCGAAGCGGATTGAACTAGTAACGAACATTGCAATAGATGTTTAGGGCGTTAGAGCACTAGTAGCGGAAGCGGTGATCTAAATCAGCGAGCCTTTCGAGCAGGAGAGCGCTAGCGGGAGAGCAAATCGATGCGATATGCGATGACGAGTGCTAAGCAGCAACTCCACAGCAGCTGCGGAGGTCTGTCTTGACAGCGACAGCTCAGCGAGAGAAAGAAGTGAAGTAGCAACGCGCAGCGGCAGCGAGGCGATCTTGTGTTGCCGACGGCAATACGAAGCGAGGATCACGGCGAGAGCGGGCAGCTGCAGCTAGTCTCCGTTAATGGAAATCGCCGCCGAGGAAGCAACGACATGAGGAGAGGCGCCATGGATGATGTGGCGGCGGCGCCTCCATCGATGGAAACGCCATGTCGCTTTCATGTCGAGCAACGGCAGCCCGTGAGATCGAATAAAGATAAAATGCAGCGGTGAGTCACGAGAACCTCCCTTGTGGCGCCGAGCAGTTGGCCTCAGCTTCGCCGGAGAATTGGTGAGGTGAATGCGGTTCGGTAGGGCAGTCAAAAGGCGATATGCAGTGAAGGTTGAGGTGGCGCGATAGGCGAGAGGCGAAACGTCGAGCATTCCTTGGAGGAGTGGAGGCGAGGCGGCTGATCGGTGAGGCGGCGAGATCGAAACGCGGATCCTCATCCGGTCTGCGGTGGATGAGGGATGCGAGCTGTTGCGGTGGGCGGCGTGGTCGAGGAAGAATCTCCGGCTGGGCGGCGGTCGGTGGGCCGGGAGGCAGCCAGAGTGGTTTCACAGGGTTGGCGGCCTCGGTGTGCGAATGGGGGCGAAGGGGAGGGAGCCAAGCTTAGGGGGCGCTTGTCGAAATGTAAGGTAAGTTACAGCGTACCCCACCGTTTTGACACATGACGGCGTGAAACATTTCCGGCTGAGGGTAGAAGGGGATTTAGTATGCGAAATGCGGAAAGGCGATTTCGGATGAGGAGAGGAGTTCTCGTATCAAATTTCAGGATAACAAAGTGGCAGCGCAGGTTGAAGAAGCGGGAGTTTCAAAGCAGGTGAGACAAAAGATACTCGAGCTTGAAAATTTCGGGATAACAAAGTCAGGATTCCTTGTTCGACAGAACAAACTTAACGTGTAAAAAAAATTCATACAAGACACAAAGAGAGTCATGTCCTTTTACTATATTGCTATAGATGCCATTGAAAAACTACAAGAAAAATGTAAAAAATCGGGAGAACAAGATTACCCACACGATTACCAAATCGATTTGCACTTCCCTCAACAACAACAAAAAACAAATCAATTCCCACCAAAGAAAGAGTAATGTCCTTTTTTATATGATTACAGATGCCATGATCTCAAATTTCAATTTTGAATCCACGTTATGTTGAATTCGAATATATCATTAGGTGACCTTGCGTTTTATAATTGATGTGAGTCATACATTTTGATCTTCCATCATATATGAACATTTTACTCCACCATGTGAACATATATATTGTAAGTCTACCATATGGACTAAATTTGAATCAATTTTCCTTATTTGAATACGATTGTTGTCAAGTTATACAATAATTTAAATATTATCTTGATAACAAAAGACATACATATAGCAGTAATCATATTTCACTATGAACTACATGTACCATACACTCTCCAATTCAAATATTTGTATCCATTTTATGTTGAATTCAAATCATAGTACATTATTGGTCTAGGTAGCGAGATGTTAGGATAATCTAAACCCTGTTTTCATCATTATAATTTTTGGCTGAATTGGGACAAGTTTTGGTATAAGCCTCTTGCAAAACGGAATTCTCTCAACAAGCCTCGTGGTTCCGAGAGAAGCGTGTCACCTTTGTGTCTTGAAAGCGATATCGCTGCCTCCCCTGATTTTATTCTGAGGCAACATAGAACTATATGAGTGCCCTGTTAAATTTTGGAATTATTCGGGTTCATTTGGCCTTTTTATACATTAATTGAGTTTCTGGACTTTTAATGTGCATAATCTAAATATGAATTGCATGCACATGCTCCGGTGCACACAAAGTGGGTTGAAAAATCACATGTGTGTCCTTGGTTGAATTTCTAGGTCCCATGGAAGAAATGAGAATGAAATTCAAACATCTGGGCGTCATGACTCTGCCGAGAACATCGAGAAACTTAGATTTTAAATTCATGTAAATCAAAACTTCATTGAAATCATTGAAACTTGGCATGGTGTCATGTCATGGCACTAACATGTTGTGGTAAAAATTGGGCGATTTGGAAGCTTGTGGTTCTAAGAGGGCGATGCCACCTTTGAGTGTGAAGCGATATCGCGCCCAGCCTTAGGTTTCTTAACAAAGGCAACATAGAACTACATTAGTGCCATATTAAATTTTGGAATTATTCGGGTTCGTATGTCGTTTCTTATACATTAATTGAGTTTCTGGTCATTTAATGTGCATAATTCAAATTTGAACTACAAGCACATGCTCTCGGGCACCAAAGTTGGCTGAAAAATCACATTTGTGTCCTCGGGTGAATTTCTAGGTCCCATGCAAGAAATGAGAATAAAATTAAAACTATCTGGGGGTCATGGCTCGGCGAGAACATTGAGAAACTTGGTTTTAAATTCTTGTAAATCCAAACACACGTCTGAAAATCATGAAACTTGGCATGGATGTCATGTCATGGTACTACCATGTTGTGGTAAAAAAAGGCGAATAGGAACAGATTTTGGTATAAGCTTCTTGCAAACGAAGCTTCTCTCAGAAGGCTCGTGGTTACGAGAGGGCGATATCACCTTTGAGTGCAGAAATGATATCGTTGTCCCCATAGGTTTTTTTTACAAAGGCAATATAGAACTACATAAGTGCCACTGTTAAATTTTGGAATTATTCCGGACGTTTGGCATTTATTGCACATTAATTGAGTTTTTGGTCATTTAATGTGCATAATTCAAATTTGAACTACAAGCACGTGCTCCGTGCACCAAAGTTGGTTGAAAAATCACATTTGTGTCCTCGGGTGAATTTCTTAGGTCATGCAAAAATGAGAATAAGATTCAAACATCACAGGCATCGTAAAGCTCGGTTAAGAACATTGAGAAACTTGGTTTAAAATCATGAAACTTAGCATGGTGTCATGTCATGGTAGTACCATGCAGTGGTAAAAAAATTGGCGAAATAGGAACAAATTTTGGTATAAGCTTCTTACAAATCAGACTTCTCTCAAGAAGGCTCATGGTTCTCAGGAAGGCAATGTCACCTTTGTGTGCATAATTCAAATTTGAAATACAAGCACATGTTCAGTGCACCAAAGTTGGTTGAAAAATCACATGTGTGTCCTCGGGTAAATTTCTAGGTTCCATGCAAGAAATGGGAATGAAATTCAAATTCTAGGCGTAAAGTGCTGGGTTGGAAACATTGAAAACTTAGTTTTTAATTCTGTAAATCCAAAACACGCATGAAAATAATGAAACTTGGCTTGGTGCCTTGACGCACCAACATGCTATAGTAAATTTGCAGTCCGATTTGCGAAAGCACACATTAACAATCAACAAAGTCATTTTGGAACAAGTCTTGTCACGTTACAATCGGAAACACAAGTATTATTGAAACCGTGGGCGTTCTACTTACTAGTACCATTTCGTGCGCCATGCGTCCCATTTTTATTAGCTAGGAGGCGTATGCAGAGTAGCTATTTGAGTCACAGAGATGCGATCAGACCCTCTAGCATTGTGCTTATCGGGAGGAGAGCCCTTTGACCTCCATCGGTGATCCACCTCTCTCCCAGGTCTCCATTAATGGCGCTTGAGCCTCTGTTTAATGGCGTGGCTATGTCTCACTCGACTGAGATTTAAGAGAGAAAAGAAAATCTGAAAGCACGGATCTTGATGTAAGATCAGAACCTATATAGCATCTCTGCGACTTATAGCAAGGCGATGAATATATAAGGACAATTTTATTTTTTGATCAAAGAAGGCTTGCCCTTCAAATTTATTCTTGAAAACCACCACAATTCACAAGAAGTTCAGCACAACTCCAGACTAACACGAAGGACTAAAAGCTACCAGCAGTTGAAATCGCAACATCCCAAGAGGCCAACAAAGGCCAAACATCCACGCTAGAACCCAACATTTCACTGGCAAGCGACACAATCCACATCCTAAACCGATTATTACATCAAAAGAAACCAAGGCCAGAGAAGCCCAGCAGCAACTAGAAGAACAACAGCGCCGGTCGTCATAGCAAAGAGTTTTCTTCATTCCAGCCTACGCAACATTGATCTTCCACGAAGGATAAGGGCGATTAATTGTCTTACATAATTAGAAAGATAATTAAAAAAGCCACATGCGGCTCTTCCCAAAATACACAAAGGGCAAAAGAAGAAAGGAAGACAAGGATTGGCTCAACAGATCTCTACTTTCTTGATCCGTTCTTGACAGGCGCGGAACTAGTCTCCTTGTTGGCCTTGGTAAAGGCTTCTTTGTGTCCTCAAGGCGCTGCTTGAGAACATCCACGAATTCCTACCAGCCTTTGGTGCTTCGTTGCGAAGCATGTCATTCTAATCCATAAGTTTCTTGGCGATGACGTCCGTCCTCTTCAACAAGGCAATGGTCTCCTCCTGCTGGTCTTCCGCCGAGGCGATCTTCTCCCTCGATGGTCGGCGCTCGGCCGGAGCCTCTCATTGCCCTCCCTTAGTTGCGGATGGCCTGGTAGCCTTGTTCAGAGGAAACTTTCACGTCATCCTGCAACCAAGCAGAATCAGATCTGATCCATCTGCTATGGGCGATCGCATGCATCACGCTTTGTAATGGTAAATCATCTGCCCGCGAGAAATTTTACCAAACGCGCAGTGGCGTGGCAGGATCTCTCGCTGCATCGTGGCGCGGCGGGACATCTGTTGCTTCATGCCTTGCGAACCAGTCTGCATCAATGGCGGCATGGCGGGACCTCGTCTTGCCGGTTGTGGCGGGACCTCCATCTTTGCCAGCAGCTACAGGGGACCTACGTGCTACTACTTCCGTGCGGCGGGACTTGCCGGCTGCTCTCTGGCGAGATAGGACATCTCTCGTACTTCGCTTCATGCTCGCCTCTCCCACAGTGGCAACCTCTCGACCAGAACTCACGCTGGCCATGGCGGAGCAAGGGAAGGATGCTGAATGACTTGTTTGTTTTTGTGGATGAGGAGTTGAGGAGGAATGTGCAGTCATCTTGGCATACTAGTATTTATAACCTAGTACTAATCACGCTCCTAAGTGTGAAACCGTTTAGGTTGTGATCGGTGTGAACAGGTTTGGAATTCAATATAGCGTGGTACTGTACGCTCCTAAGTGGGAAACCGTTTAGGGTTGTGATCGGTGTGAACAGGTTTGAAATTCAATATAGCATGGAGTAATTTGGAATGTGACGAGGCATAAGCTCAAAATTTGTTGGCCAGTTCTAGTTTGAAGTCGACACTATTCCGGATGGAGTACTTCTTTTCTACCTCCCTCCTTTCCGGTTCTATAGGGCTTATCTCAAAATTTTAGATTTTCCATTTTATAAAGCTCAATTTGGACATTCCCCAACCACATGTTCAGATTCAAAGTTCATTAAATCATTGCATGCAAGTATTGAGAAAATTGACCAATTCATAACTTCTTTGTACATACATACATTACCAGTGTTACATTGATAAACATAATTTTTGAGAAAAACAAGAGCATTAATTATGTGCTTTTGCAAACTACAAAATATTCCACCACTCACCATAAACCGGAAAGGAAGGAGCCTTGTGTGTACATGCAATAAGCAGCGTCATCGTATACATAACTTATGGTTATTATAGAGGCGTTAAGCAGGGAATAGCAGCGTGGCGAGCTCTAGGCTAGTCCTTTTTGAGGCACATTAAGCCTATCTCTCGGGACTTCTACATACGCACCATCGTGCCACCCACAAAAAGTTGTAGTACTCTGAGTTTAGTGATGCATTGCTCCCCGAGGAAGAGAAGAGGTGCCGCCTCATCATCTCACACTGCCTCTATTTTTCTCGAAATGAGGATGATGACAGCCCCGGCCTCTGCATCTGGAGTCACACACGCATCTGTAGCTACAATTATAGTGTTCTCAACCATCCGATTGGCTCTATCATGGATGTACCTATACTAAAACATGTCTAGATATATCTATATTTTGACAAATGGAAGGCATGTTTTTGTGGAGCGGAGGAGTCTTGTCATCAAAATGGATAAAGGGCGTATCTAGAACTAAATAAATCTACATACATCTCTTTTATCCATTTTGATGACAAGTAGTACTTCTTACCCAAAGGAACTATATATTCAACAGACACAAAATATCCGTTCATTATTGGAAATTCTGATCTGATGTCGAAGTAATGCTGCCATAAAAACCCATTTCTTAGCTAAAATGAATGGTAATCCCTATATTAGCATATTACTAAGATAAGCAGAGGCACTGTCGAAACATTTGGATGTGAGCTTGTCAATCTGAATGTGGAGGGGACTAGCAGCCCTGGCCAGCAGGTTGGGCGGAGCTGTCAGAAAGGTCAGCTCACCTGCGTCGATGTCGCCGGGATCCTTGCTGCTTGTCACCTCCATTTCCACCTTAATGGCGTCGGTCGTGCCTTTGGCCTCCCAGTGAGCCGTTTTCCCACAGCTTGGCCAAGTAGTGCGGCGGTGGGGCGCCCCGCTCTGATCTGAGGCACCGACACACCGATAAGTAGCGCCGATGTCGAGCACGCCGCCGACCAAGAAAAACATGTGGCGGTCCTCCTCCGTGAACAGCAAGCCCGTGGCTCCGGCGATTAGCACTTGGCTGGAGCACCTTGCCGTACTAGATCCTGTGCGGGCATGGGATCGCGGTGCTGATGTGGTGGTAAGCGCCCGCGGCCGAACGCCGTTAACCATGAGCGGGCATGGTGCATTTGCGGCGGCGGCGGACACACGCTACGGTGATCGGCGAGCTTGTGGTAAGTGGCGTAGAGCCCACAGCCTTCGTGCGGGCACTCCACCCTCACCGATGAAAGGGCGGAGTCCACCGCCATGTTCCGCGTCGAAGCCACCGCCCGGCGCTTCGCGCCGCTTGCACTATGCGCTGGTTCCCGGGGCGCTCGGCAGCGGCATCCAGCGCAGGCAGTGCCCTCCCTTGCACTTCAGAAATCAATCAACAGCACATCAATCAAAACCTGCACCTTGCTCAATCAGCGAGCAGACGAGGTGTATTGAACCTCATACCTTTGGAGGTGTCAAGGCGAGAGCACAAGGAAGTGTAACGCGGTGAGGTCCATCGAGACCTAGAGAGCTCCATCGTCCGGTCTTGTTCTGTTTGAATGCATGATCTCGCCCTCCTCGTGCACAACCATCTCTCGACTTGGGCGAGGTATTACAAACCTTACAGTCACATATTTTATACTCCTCCGTTCCTAAATGTTTTCCCTCCGTTCGAATTACTTGTCTCAGAAATGGATGTATCTAGAACTCAAATTACGTGTTGTAATTAATGCATTGGTAAATGCAAATTATTGAAATATATCGAGTGCGGTGCTTTGATGTGTCCGTCCTTTCGTACATCAGAAGTTTGATTATCCTCTCCCTCGCGGACTTAACTGCACCTGCCTTTGGCTGTATGAAAGGTTGGCCACACACCTCGGGCCCACCTGTCATACGCGCAAAACGAGGCGTCCCTCGCCCATGGCGTGGTGGCTGGCAAGAAGGAGAAGCTTTACGCTACCGCTCTCCCTCCCTTACATGGTGGACATGCAACAGTTCAATCGGTGTCGGATGGCGAGAAGCGTCTGTAGTATTCCTCCGGTCAGATAGTACACCATCATTGTTCGACTTCAAGGCGAAGAGCCAAAGCGCAGCCAGGACGCTCGTGTGGCAGTTTCATGTGTGAGTAGTCTAGAATGGCGTGTACTGTGTACTGTAAGCTTAAAATCGTTGAATTGGCTCCATGCTATGTGGCGTCT
>JAHIAM010012092.1:0-10741 GCA_021605205.1 Aegilops longissima
CGGTTGGGATGCAGCCTCGGCACCGTGCTCTAAGGAAAGAGTGAAGCAGTTGACTTGTTCGGTGGTCGCCAAACTCGAGAGGATGGCGGTAGCTCGTCGAGCCAACAGCGGCGAGCAGCTCGATGCTTACGACCAATCGGGCTTGATGCGGAGAGGATGAGCCGTTTGCTCACTCGACAGCCGTTTGATTGCGGGTGGGCAGCGGGCGTAGATCGATCGGATGCCACAATATGCGCGGACGTGCGGTGCTCCTTGGCAAAATTCGTGCCGTTGTCGGTGATGATCTTTGTGCGATACGCCATACGGGTTATGATATCTGCGATGAAGTCCACGGCGGCCCGTATTCAGTTTCTTGATCGAAACTTCAATCCACTTGGTAAATTTGTCCGCAATGGCTGAATGTGTCATGCCGCCCGCGCTCATGAATGGGCCCACCATGTCAGTCCGGCGGCAAAAGGCGGTGGGGAATGGTCTTGAAGTCTGAAGGCAGGTGTTGCTTGGGCTGAACTTGGCACCTTGCAGTGTTTGACTAATTCCTTGGCGTCATCCAGCGGTCGGCGGAAGAATCCGTGGCGGAAGCTTTGGCGGCAAGTGATATTGAACGTGGTGGCGCATTCCTGGTGAATGTCACCGAGGATACTATGCCTTCTACGGATCGGCAGAGTCTTTGGAAGACTCGATGGCCTTTTGCGCCTAACGAGCTCGATTAACTATTGTATGCTCCGGCTCGGCGTTGGACTTATCTTATGAGATCTAAATCGTTCAGCAGCTCTCTGTTTACAGGAAGTTGAGGATGGAATTTGGGCCCAGTGGGCTATGACTTCTTCTATTGCCATCTGACTCTGCGACCAGGCGGGCGGGCTGGGTGGTGAAGAGTTGGAGTCCACTAGTAGAAAAGGGCCTATTGACCCGGTTGGTGAGGCCCTTTAGTCGGTTCATGACCGGGACTAAAATCGTCTCTCTGACCCTTTGGTCGGTTCTATCGAGCTGGGTGATGAAACCTCCGTCAACCTGTCCATTGAGCGGCGGGAGGGCCTTTGGTCCCGGTTGGTGGCACCAACGGGACCAATAAACATCCGTGTCGACATTCTATGGCTCGGTTTTGTTTTTTTATAAAGGGGGGGTTGGGGGTTTGGGGGTTAATTTAGGTGTTTCATATATTGTGCTATAGCTAGCTAATTAATAGAGAAAAGTGTCCTCTCTTTTGTCCGTGCTTGATCGCTCGTACTATACATACATTATAGAGGACTAGCTAGACACGCTAGCTAGCTAATTAAGCAAACAGAAGATTGTCATGAACATATATGCATATGAGAGAGAAGTGATATCGACCACCTCTCCTTCTCAGAGATTGGTCGAACACAAGTTCTCGTATATCTATCCGACACTACACGGCTACATATACAATAATTATCTTTATACTGGACCGTGGTCCACATAATATTCTCCGTCTTGATCCGCATGGTCAAGAAAGAATGCATAATTCCTCTTGAATTGCTGCATGCGATCTGGTGCTAGGAGTTCATCCTTCGAAACATCTAATTTTAAGAAAGGGTCAATACATATATATATATATATGAATGAATGAAACTCAACACAAATGATGGTAATAAAATAAAATTGTGAATATTTTTATTCGCACTTCATATTGTTTGTCGGAGTAGCCCTCTCACAAGTCGTGTGGCGGATGGACAAGCGTAGTATCCAGAAATCATTCCCTTGTTCCTGCCACAACCACTTTACAAGAAATGAGGTCAATCAAACTGATAATTAGCAAGCATGCTAAATGGTATTGATGAAACTAGCGCTTGAATCACTAGGAGATCGCGTGGAATATGCTACTATATAGTACTTACTTTGGTGTCTAAATTGCAGCTTCTTTGGTAGTCCGGAGCTTTTTGGTGAATTTTCCCAAGCCCTGCCATATAAAAACAATTACTTGATATCAGAAATGAACAAAGTTGCTGATATGGTGGATAATGATCGATTTAACTTACTTCTCGAGCATTTCAGGTCATGTCGCATACTCCTTGGGATCTTTTCGTCTCGGAGTCAAAGACGTTACTACTCCTGCTCAAGCTTAATCTCTAGGAGAATATAGTGGTACCTGCGGCATGCATAACTCATCAATATTACATTACTATAACCTGGACTAATAAGGAACCGAATATGCCACAAACAGTAACACTCACGCGTAGTTGTAAGGAAAGAGTATTATATTTTTGTGTTCATTTATTTCCAACGATCGTAGCAAGTTGGCCTCGGTTTCGTCGACGATATTTAACCTCATTTGCATCTATGAGATATGAGTTAATGAACCCAATATCACCCCTTGTCTTTTCTTCATTTGGCGATCTTCAATCTGCATAATATAGTGAGGATATTTATAAATACATGCAATGAAAGAGCTGAGTTATATAGAGATACTTAATGACAAGTTGTACTACTTACAGACCGTAGCAGGTGACCATTGCTTTATCGAGGGCCAATTGATTGAAAAACTGTAGAACTCCTCAAATGGAATAGGCAGCAGTTCAATTCCAAGGAGGTCATGCTCCTTTAACTCTCACATACAAAGTACTCCTCCCTCAGACTCTTTGCAGGTTTTCATGTACCAATCATGCAATCTGCATCATCGTTGATAGAAGCTTTCATCTTTGCGAGGCTTCCCGTACTCGTATCTTTGTATCTGCACCTCCAAGAAATCATAATGTACATCGTCCGGGCGGTAATCGCAGGATTGCCATAACTGGGCACCATCCTCGGATCGGCGATTAGCAGGCACCTTGGCGGGGGCACGATTGATTAACTTTTGGAGCTGGGCAATTTGTTTCCTAGCTCGTCGTTCTTTCATCCTTTGATCCTTGCGGTCTCGATCTCTCCGCCGGCAAATGCCTTTCCAATAATCGCTCATAGTTGCCTTTGGCGGAGACTTGGGTGGTTTTTCGGGGCAGCAATCTTGCCGCTTTGGCGGATCTACCTTCTCCTCCGGAGGTGGATGTCTCTTTGATTTCAACCCTTGAAACCAGTCATCCCCGGTGCGATCTTCGCGTTTTCCTCTCGCTCCTCTCGTCGGTAACTTCTGGAGTCTTGGAGAAGGACCGAATCTATATCTCCTCCGCCTTTGGCTGTCTGCTGAAGCGCCGGCAGGGGCAGCCAGGCGGATGTCTTCTTTCCGCTTCGGGCGGAGAAAGAAGGACTCGAGCGCCGGGCAGCGGGCGGGGTCTCTCAGCCCTTGGCAGCGAGGGAGGAGGCTGGCTGCTCAGGCGCCGGTGCAGGCGGAGAAGGAGCAGTGCCGCCATGCGCGGAGAAAGGCGGCCGAGTGCCCTGATCGTCCTCGGAGGAGGCCGTGGAGGAGGCAGTGCCCGACTTCGCGGAGGAGGAGGAGGCGGGCGTCGTTGGAAGGTTGATGAGATCCTTCCGCCATAGGCATGGAGTCTTCAGCAGAACCCAGCCGATACTCCCTTCACGGTAGGGTGGTCAAGCCGGAGGTCCTCAAATCCCTCTTTATTTCATGACCATCACCTTAGCATATCCGAATGGCGGCGGTGAAAAGTTGAGTGGGTTTAGTAGGATAAGCGAGCAACACGCCTTGACCTTCGATTGCTCCATTGCGCCATAAGGTGGCAATGTTCAACATCCGTGGCGATCATCTCGATCTTCTCATATTTGCCCTTGAATTCTGGTGTCTCATTTTTTGACATACGTATTGAGTTCTTTCTTCCAATTCCTGAATAGTTCTGCCATCTTCTTAAGAGCAAAAGACTTGATTAATGGCTCTATTCTGGCTTCTCGGATCATCCTCTAGCGGTAGGGTAAATTTGACTTCAGCTCGGTCAAAGATCATTTTCGCATATCATTGACACAAGACACCTCGGGGTCTTCGTTCTTAGCTTATACCATTGGTGGATGCTGATCGGGATCTTGTCCCTAACGAACCCTGCCTTTGAGCAACAAATGCCTTCTTTGTCCGGTAGGGTTCAATCGGTTGGCCGTCGCTTGTGATTTGTATGATCTCACACTTTTCATCCGAGCTCAACTTTTCTTGGGCCTCGTCTCTTTACGAAGTTGTGCTCGATCCGGAGAGCTAGAAAAAAGAACAAAGGCGAGTTAATTAATATGTGTACATACCAAAACAAAGGCGAGCTAGTCGGCCGGAGCTTAACTAATATATACCTGGCGGACTCGGTTTGGTGATCACGGAGCCGTCCTCACGGTCTACTTCTTCACCCTCTCCTTCTTGCACCGACATTGGGTCGCCAGACCATGTAAATCATAGCCACTTGCTTCTTCACCCTCTCCTTCAGACCATCGTTGTCGTTGAGAAACATCAACGGCGGGCGGCATCACTTCCTTGTGCGATTATGTCCCTCAACAACGCTTCTTGTGCTTCGTCTCGGGGGTGTCCATAGTTTCTACAAATATTTACAACATGGCAATTATTATTCAAACATGACAGATATGGATATATTAGTGGCAAGCGTAGAACTAGCTAGCTAATCACAATAAGGAATCATATTAGTGGCCTCGGCTTGCTTCTCTAGGGTTTGGGGTGGCCTCGACAACGCTTCAAGGGTTAGGGGTGGCCTCGAGGCAGCTTCAAGGAGGGTAATATACCCCCGTGTTGAAGCTATCGGGAGGGTCGGTTGAACACTACATCTATGTCCCACAAGTGGCGTGGGCATCGGCCTGATAGGAGTAGAGGTGCGTGGATTGCTGGCGGTCGAGGTCGAGGTGGGGATCGCCGAGGGTCGGGAGGTTGCCTAGTGTCAAAGGATTCAACAAAACCATGTCTTCCTCATTAGGCGAAATGTGAGGTGCATGATGGTGCAAGCTCTCCAAAGTTATTTTGGAGCGGAGTCGAGATAGGATAATTCACTTTTGGTACAAAGTTCAGCAGAACCTTCGAATATCGTTATTTAAGGCCTTTGTTGAAATTAGTACAAAAGGCAAATTATCCTATCAGGACTCCATTCAGAATAACTTTGGAGACTTCGTACCATCATGCCATGGTTACTTCGCTATGAACCATGGATTTCTTCAATACTTTGACCTGGAACCTCTCGACCCTGCGATCCTGACCCTTGACCCTCGGACCCTAGAACCTCGACCCTAGGCGACCGGAACCCTCGATCCCTCGACCCTAGAACCTCGATCCCGACAACACTTCAAGGGGTAATATCGACAATGACGAGATACATACAGGAAATTAATGTTATCGGGGAGGGGTATAGGACCCCCACGTATTGAAGTTATCGGGAGGGTATATGGACCCCCCTCGTGTTGAAGTTATCGGGAGGGTATATCGCGATGGAGAGGAGAAGATCGAAGAAAAAAGAAGAAGAAAAGGAGAAGAAGAAAGAATAGGGAGAAGAAGAAAAATAGAATATTTTCTATTTTCTTCTCTATCTCTTCTTCTTCTTCTCTTCTTTTTCCTCTTCTTATTATTTCTCCTCTTCTTCCTCTCCTCTTCTACTCCTTTCTTCCTCTTCTTATTTTCCTTTTCCTCTCCTTCTTTTCTTCTTCTTCCCTTTCTAGCTAGATATATAAAACTTTTCTAAAATGTAACTTTTGCATATATAAAACTTTTCTTCTTCTTCCTTCTTCCTTCTCTTCCTTCTTCCTAAATATATAAACTTTTCTAACAATGAAACTAACCTAAAATACATACATTCATACAAAAATATGTAAAAAAATACATAAATACATATTGAACATACATAAAAAACATATATCTAAAAAAATGCATATATGAACATACATAAAAATACATATATCTAAAAACAAATTGGCCCGGCCTGGGTGCCCGGGGTCGTAGGGGCAGGCGGGCGGCGTCAGGCACGGGGGGAGGTGGCCGGAACGTGGGCGGCCGGTGTCGGTGACGTAGGCGGCCGCGGGTGGTGAGAGATGCCGACGGAGCGGGGTGGCGTCTTGACGGGTGGGGCGTGGGGTGGGCGGGGCAGGGCGGTGGGGCGGGCCGGCGTCGGTGGGGTGTCGGGCAACTGGCGGGCGTCGGGCAACTCGAATGAAGTGAAAAACTCTAAGTGTTTTCTTATATGGGGGACTAATGCCCCTTTGTCGGTTGGTCCCCGGACCAAAAAATTTTACCCAAAGGGAGGGCGGCCTTTGGTCGGTTGGACCAACGGACTAAAGGGATTAGTCGGTTGGTGCCTGGGGACCTCTTTTAGTCGGTTGGTGCCACCCGGGACCAAACCTTGTCCCGCAAATGTTTAGTCCCACCTCGCTAGTTGAGGGGGCCCTTTTGTTTATAAGGTGCGGTCGCCTTCCCCTCGGCTCCTCTCTAAAGCGGCTTGGGCCAACGTGCAATTTGCTGTGGGCCTCTTGGACCTCCAGGGCCAATCGGCCCATGGTAGGGTTTCTAGTGTATTGGGCCGTGGGTGCCCGATGGGTGGCACTTTTTTGTTTTTTGTTTTATTTGTTGCTTTTTTAGTTTATTTTGGTTTGGTTTATTTTTCTTTTGGTCTTTTGCTTTATTTTTAATTCTTTTTGCTTTTAGTTTTAGAAAATTATAAACTTTCTTTAGTGCCATTAGTTTTCAAATTTGAAAACTCTTTTTTTTTTTCTTTGTTTTTATTTATTTTATTTTGTTTCTACTTCAACAAAATACTTATTTTCTATTTTTATTTTTTCAGTTTTTTTTTTTTCGCATTATTTAGTTTTTTGTTTTTTGCTTTATTTTTTAATTCTTTTTGCTTTTAGTTTTAGAAAAATTATAAACTTTCTGTTAGTGCCATTAGTTTTCAAATTTGGAAACTCTTTTTTGTTTTCTTTGTTGCTTTATTTATTTTATTTTGTTTCTACTTACAACAAAATACTTATTATTGCTATTTTATTTTTTCTAGTTTTTTGTTCTGTTTTCTGCATTATTTATTTTTGTTGTTTTTTTCTTTATTTTTAATTCTTTTTGCTTTTAGTTTTAGAAAAATTATAAACTTCTCATTAGTGCCATTAGTTTTCAAATTTGAAAACACTTTTTTATTTTCTTTGTTGCTTTATTTATTTTATTTTGTTTAGCTTACAACAAAGCGATTGTGTAGAGGGCGGGCTTATAAACGGTGTGGCGCCCTTGGTTGGCGAGTTTTCAAATTCATAGTTTTCAAATGAACTCTGAAAAAGTTGGCATAGCATGTGCATGTACAAAAGCGGACAATGGTATCATACTAATCATTACAAAGTTGGCATGGTATCATCATAATAGTTTGGAGAAAGTCTTCACTTTTTCTTCGCTTGTGTCATTTGCTTATTGCGTAACCATGGATAATCTTCATCATTTATCAGGATGCTTGGGTCAGCCTTGACTTTGAAGGGAATTTCATGAAACTTTTCATACTCTTGAGACATATCATCTTGCCCTCCACTCCCGGGATGTCCTTTTCTGAAAAGAACTATGTAGGCGCTTTGGCTCATTGTATGATGTATTAAGCTTCCTTATCTTTTCTTTTCCTCGTCGTAGACATGTCCTTCACATAGATAACCTGTGCCACATCATTGGCTAGAGCGAGCGGTTCGTCGGTGTACCCAAGATTTTTCAGATCCTTGTTGTCATTCCGTCTTGTGGGTCTACACAGACCCCTCTGACAGATTGACCCTTGCACTTAAACAAAGGACCTTAAAATCTACTATGTAGTCAAGTTCCCATATGTCTACTATGTAACCATAATATGTGTCATTTCCTTGTCGGTTGCTGCATCAAGCGGACACGCTGTTTTGTTGGTGCTCTTTTCATCTTGGTCGATCGTGTAAAATGTATTCCCATTTATCTAGTATCCTTTCCAAATCATTACGATCGAAGATGGTCCCTGGACAACAAGTACAGCTCATCACAAACATGTTGTCACCTACGAGGCGTGTTTCCAACCAAGCTTGAAAGTCTGATGTGTTCATGTAATCCGTGTCGTCCTTTGCTCGGGTGTTTGGGCCTTGACTGTTCTTGTGTTCATCGACATCGGGATCACCAAGGTAGAGTTCTATAGAACTGTAGTGTGCTTGAGACCAAGAATATTAGTCACTGGATATTATTGAGTCTCTTCAAGCGTGCCTTTTCGTCAGTCTCCCCTCATACAGATTTAGGGAGACCTATCTTCTTAAGGCAGGAATGAAGTCAACACAAAACCGATGACATCCTCGTTTGATGGCCCATGGAATGCTTCCTTCGGCCTAAGCGATTCTGAACATATTTCTTTAGGACTCCCATGAACCTCTCAAAGGGTACATATTTGTAGAAATCGGGCCTGGAATGACAATCTTCGACTAGATGAACTAGGGCGTGCGTCATGATATTGAAGAAGGATGGTGGAACACCAGCTCGGCCCGACAAGACATTCGCCACATCACTCCTTAAGCGTTATCGATTTCGGATCGATCACCTTGAGATATTGCATTGAGGAATGCACATAGCTTCACAATGGCTAATCGGACGTTTTCGGTAAAGCCCCCTCAATGCAACGAAGCGTTGCGTCATAATCACGTGGCGATCATGAGACTTTAGGTTTGGAACTTTTCTACGGCATATTTATTTTCCTTTATATTGACGAAGCCAGTCGGGACCTTCATCTTGAGCAGGCATTGAAAGAATATTTCTTTCTCTTCTTTAAAGCGTGGTGGCGGGACCTTCATCTGCTTGGAGGCAAGCCCTCTTTTTTGAGCGTTCAGGTCTCTCGTGCCTCGGTGTATCTTTTGTCTTCCCATCCGCCCTGAAACCTAGCAGGTTCACGCAAGGTTCTTAAATCACGTGCATCACGTCGATCGAAGCGGACCTCTAGTCTTTCCGTAGGGTTGGTCCCAAAATATAGATTTCTTCTTCCACATGGGTGCGTGATTCTCGCGTCATTGGAACAGCTAGTCCGGGGACCCTTTCCAAAGATTACGTGTAAATCATTGACCATAGCAATCGTGATCCGATGCCATGGCGGGCTTCTTCGGTGATCTGCCTGCCTTTGAAACTTGCCTTTCTTTCGACATTGATGGTTGGTCGGAAGAAATCGCGATAGCCAGTACACATTCTTCTGCGCTTCCGGGTATATACTATCGGTGTCAAGTAAACGATGCGTGCATCGTGGTATCCCTTGTTTATGCATTACGAAAGGTTCTTGAGGCGGGCCAATCGTTGATGGTCACGAACAGCAAGCCTTTAGGTCAAATTCCTCCTTTTGTGCTCATCACGTCGTTACGTTTCCATTCCACAGCTGTAAAGTTCTTCAACTAATGGCTAGGTACAAATCAATGTCGTTCGGGTTGCTTAGGGCCTTGGATGAGAACGGCATCATAATGAACTTCCGCTTCATGCACATCCAAGGAGGAAGGTTATACATACATAGAGTCACGGGCGGTGCTGTGATTGCTGCCTGCTCCCGAAAGGATTAATGCCATCCGGCGCTTAAAGCAAACCATCGTTCCTTGGGTCCTTTGCAAACTCATCCGTACTTTCTCGATTTTTCTCCTGCGACCCGTCGTGGTGCTCTCAACTTCCGTCTTTCTTCGGTCCTCCTTTGTGCCATCGCATCAACTTGGCATGCTCTCCGTTTCGACAGATGTTTCAAGTGGTATTATAGGAGCATACCACATCACCTTGCGAGAACCCTCTTCACGGGAGGCTGCAATCAACATCACGAGGTCATCTCGTCGATCTTATACGCAATGCACCACATACGGGCATGCGTTCAGATCCTGTAGGCACCACGGTAGAGGATGCAGTCCTTAGGGCATGCATGTATCTTCTCCACCTCCGATCCTAGAGGGCATCGACCTTCTTTGCTGCGTATGTCTTCGGGCAATTCGTTATCCTTTGGAAGCTTCTTCTTCATTATTTTGATAGCTTCTCAAATCCTTTATCGAGCCTGGCATTCTCTGCCTTCCAGGCAGCAATTGATCGGTACCGAGCTTTGTGTTGCCATCTTCGAATTGGGTACAACCCTTTTTGTGATCCTCTAACATGCGTCGAACTTGCTTCTCCTTTTGACTTTCGCATTGTGTCCTTGCATCGACAATGACCGGGGAGATCATCATCATCGGGCACATGTCTCGGTTCCTCTTGATCTTGGCGCTTGCCGTTCCGGCACCATCGTGCACATCTCGGTGCATCTTGATGTTCATTAGCATCCACCTATTCAGGGGCACATAGTTGTCATCGTACTCTTCTTCCTCGCCGTCTTCCATCATAACCCCTATTTCTCCGGTGCCTCGTCCAAACATTATAGTGTGGCATGAAACCCTTGTAAAAGCAGGTGGGGTGAAGGATTTTCGGTCGAGTAAGACTTATATTCCCACATATAGGGCATGGACAACACATAAAACCATTCCTTGTTTGCCTCAGCCCGAGAAAATCATGCCGCCCTTAATGTACTCGGTGTTGGGGGCGTAGTAATTTCAAAATTTCAACGCCCGCAAGATCATGGTGATGGCGCGAGAGGAATATTGTCCCGTACCCTCGTGACGGGCGGAAGCTTATGACAAGCGGTTGATGTATTCGTCTTCACGATCCGACCGATCCAAGTACGAGCGTCGGCACCTCGAGTTCAACACGTTCAGCTCGATGGCGATCCCGGACTCCGTTCCGCAAAGCGTCGGGGGATGAGTTCCGTCACCTGGGTGGGCGATGATGATGCTCTCGGCGAGGCCCCTAAGCTCATGACGATATGACCGGGTGGAATATGATGGAGGGGCCGCCGGCTAAGGCGATCCGTGATCAACTTGTGTGTCATGGGGTGCCCCCCCCGTATAT
>JAHIAM010012093.1:0-15247 GCA_021605205.1 Aegilops longissima
AAAATTAATCGCACATAACATGGATTCATACTCCCTCCTTCCATCTATATAGAGGCGTAATGAGATTTTAAGACCGCCTTTGACTATTGACAAGATTAATAGTACATGACATGCACAATGTGAAAATTATATCATTGAAAGAACCTTCCACAGAGCGAAGTTAACGGTGTGCTTTGTGTAAGTTGCATGTCATATATCATTACTCTAATATTTGGTCAAAGTTAGCATCGAAAGCATTAGGCCCTATATAGATGGAAGGAAGATAACTTTGAATAACATTTGTATAGTAAAAGCAGGGCAAGACTCTCTCTTTGTGTGGTGTGAATAGTTTTATTTTTTTGTTTTATTTTTGGTTGAGGAAGTGCGAATTGATTTAGTGCATACAAGTACAATATTACTATGCAGTCAAAAAGCGTACAATATTACTACCGTTAGGCTTGTCCCTAAAATTCAACCCAGCGTCTTGTTATATCCGAAAATTCAGATATCGTGCTCCCAAAATTGGGCCTTCACAACCCGTGCCTTGCTATCCGAAATTACAGCGCGAAAACTCCCTCGCTGCCAAATCCCGACATCGAAATCCCCTTCTAACCCTGAGCGAAAGGGCCGCTAGTTCAAATCGGTGGGGGTACTTTTGTAACACACCCTACATTTTGGACAAGCGCGTCCCTAAGTCATGCTTCACCCTCCCGCCGCCTTTTCGCCATTAAATCCCGAGCCGCCATAACCTCTCCGCTCCGGCCGCGAGCACCCTCCTCCGTCCGCCCGTCACGCTGCCCAGCGAGCCTCTTCCCGGCAGCGTCGTCCACCGCAATAGCTCGGCGTCCCTCGTCCACCTCCCGGATGAGGATCCGTCGTCCATCTCGCCGTCCGCCGGTTCAGCTGCCCGTCCTCCACCTCCAAGGAGCTGCTCCGGCGATCGCCTCGTCTATCGCGGCTGCTCCATCCCCTAGCCGCCTTAACCAGCTCCACCGAACGCAACATCCTCACGATTCCTCGGAATGAAGCGAGGCCTACCGGCGCCACCAAAGAGGTTGTACACTCATCGCCGCACCTTCTCCTTAACTCAACCTCCGGCGCGGATGGTGCTCCATCCGCTACCGCCATGGGCGGCTACCTTGAAGCGGCGCCTGGCGACATCTCCAGCGCTCTCCCCGTGTGAGGCCCCTTGCGCGGCGGCCAACCAGGCGGATCTCTTGCTCTGCTCGGCTCTCACCCGCTTCGCTTCAGCGCTCTGCTGCTTTGCTCGGCTCTCGCTCGATCGCTCGCTCGCCCAGTTCTGCTGCTGCTCTCCCCCTCGCTCGTGTTGCTGCTCTGCTCCGATTAAGCCACACTTCAGTCGACTGAATCGACTTTTGGGTCAGTCGATTTTCAGGGGTGGGGGGGGGCTCGCCGGAGTTAAGGAAGAACCACCGTGAGGGCGGGGGCTCGCGGGAGGTACCCACTATCTATCTTACGGTTCAGGGTGGGGCGGGGGCCTAGAGAGCTGCAGGCGGCGGTGGCGAGTTGTTTCGGGGCGGCGAGGCAGGCTGGGGCAGTGGTTCGGCCGGTGGTGGAAAGCTGGCTCGAGGGTGTGCATGTTGAAGATGAGCTGCAGGCCCTCCTAAACTACATGTGAAGTGTCTCTACTGCTACCATTGCGTTCAGTTCGACACTAGCATTCAGATTCCACGATTAATTTCAGTTTCGATAGTTAAGTTCAGAGTCAACAGTTTTTACCTCATCTGTTGTAGTCGGTGGTTTTGGTGATGTTAATTTTACATCCATTTTCATCATCTATTGGAGATGCTATTAGAATACCACTTGAGATTGGCGATGTCATCTTGTCTTTGCTTCAGCCTTGGCGTCTTCGACTCACGGAGCTGCTCCACGCGAGCGATCCATCCTAGAGCGATGCCTGGCGCCGTCTCTGATTCCTCGATCTTCCTCCACCTCCGACAGCCACCTCGCCTAAGCTGCTTGCGACCAACCCAATGATCTTTGAGGTCAACACGGCTACGACAAAGAGGTAGTACATGTTGGGGAGCGTGCGAAAATTCAAAAATTTCCTCGTGTCACCAAGATCTATCTATGGAGAAACCAGCAGCGAGGGAAGGAGAGTGCATCTACATACCCTTGTAGATCACTAAGCGGAAGCGTTCAAGAGAACGGGGTTGATGGAGTCGTATCGTCATGATCCAAATCACCGAGATCCTAGTGCGAGCGGACGGCACCTCCGCGTTCAACACACGTATAGCCGGTGGCGTCTCCGAAAGGAGAGAGGGAGAGGTTGAGGAAGACTCCATCCAGCAGCAACACAATGGCGTGGTGGTGGTGGAGGCGTGGCAATCCTGCAGGCCGCCAAGCACCAAGGGAGAGGAGGAGGAGGAGGCGAGGCTGCACCAAGAGGAAAGTTCTCATGTGTGGCAGCCCCAAACCTCAACTATATATAGGGGAGGGGCTGCCCTTTAGGGTTTCCCACCCCAAGGGTGCGGCCAGCCCTAGATCCCATCTAGGGGCGGCCAAGGGGAGTGCCTCCCAGTCAAGTGGAGGCCTCCCCTTTAGGGTTTTCCCCTTCCCATGCGCATGGGCCTTGGGGGGGCTGGTGCCCCTGGCCCATTAAGGCTAGGGTGCCCCCCTACAGCCCATGCTACTGTATTGGACATGGTGGAACTATTTCCGGACCTCCGGAATCCTCCGGAACCTTCTGGAAGCTTCCCGGTACAATACCGAAAAAACCCGAACTTTTTCCGGAACCCGAACAACAACTTTCCATATATAAATCTTTACCTCCGGACCATTCCGGAACTCCTCGTGACGTCCGGGATCTCATCGGGACTCGAACAACATTCGTAACCACATACAAACTTCCTTTATAACCCTAGCGCCATCGAACCTTAATGTGTAGACCCTACGGGTTCGGAGACATGTAGACATGACCGAGGCGTTCTCCGGTCAATAACCAACAGCGGGATCTGGATACCCATGTTGGCTCCCACATGTTCCACGATGATCTCATCGGATGAACCACGATGTCAAGGACTCAATCGATCCGTATACAATTCCCTTTGTCTAGCGGTATTGTACTTGCCGAGATTCGATCGTCGGTATCCCGATACCTTGTTCAATCTCGTTACGGCAAGTCTCTTTACTCGTTCCGTAACACATCATCCCCTGATCAACCCCTTGGTCACATTGTGCACATTATGATGATGTCCTACCGAGTGGGCCGAGATACCTCTCCGTCACGGAGTGACAAATCCAGTCTCGATTCGTGCCAACCCAATAGACACTTTCGGAGATACCTGTAGTGCACCTTTATAGTCACCCGATTCGTTGGACGTTTGGTACACCAAAGCATTCCTACGGTATCCGGAGTTGCACAATCTCATGGTCTAAGGAAAAGATACTTGACATTTGAAAAGCTTTAGCATACAACTACGATCTTTGTGCTAGGCTTAGGATTGGGTCTTGTCCATCACATCATTCTCCTAATGATGTGATCCGTTATCAATGACATCAAATGTCCATGGTCAGGAAACCGTAACCATCTATTGATTAACGAGCTAGTCAACTAGAGGCTTACTAGGGACATGGTGTTGTCTATGTACCCACACATGTATCGAGTTTCCTATCAATACAATTATAGCATGGATAATAACGATTATCATGAACAAGGAAATATAATAATAAACTAATTTATTATTGCCTCTAGGGCATATTTCCAACAGTCTCCACTTGCACTAGAGTCAATAATCTAGTTCACATCGTCATGTGATTAACCGATAGGTCACATCGCCATGTGACCAACATCCAAAGAGTTTACTAGTGTCGTAAACTAGTTCACATCATCATGTGATTAAGACTCAATGAGTTCGAGGTTTGATCATGTTTTGCTTGTGAGAGAGGTTTTAGTCAGCGAGTCTGAACCTTTCAGATCCGTGTGTATTCAATTCTCTATGTCATATTGTAAATGATGCTTCACGCTCCACTTGGATCTATTCCAAATGGTTGCTCCACTATCGTATCCGGTTTGCTACTCGAGTCATTCGGATAGGTGTTAAAGCTTGCATCGCGTAACCCTTACGCGAACTCTTTATCACCTCCATAATCGAGAAACATGTCCTTATTTATTCCAAGGACAATTTTGACCGCTGTCCAATGATCCATTCTGGATCATTCTTGTACCTTAGTGACTCATGGCAAGGCACACTTCGGTCAGGTACACAACATAGCATACTATAGAGCCTAGTCTAAAGCATAGGGACGACCTTCGTCCTTTCTCTCTTTCTGTCGTGGTCGAGCTTTAAGTCTTAACTTCATACCTTACATCTCGAGGCAAGAACTCCTTCTTTGGTGATCCATCTTGAACACCTTCAAGATCATGTCAAGAGTATGTGCTCATTTGAAAGTATCATTTAGCTTTTGATCTATCTCATAGATCTTGATGCTCAATGTTCAAGTAACTTAATCAGGTTTTCACTTGAAAAACATCTTTCAAATAACCCTATATGCTTTCGAAATTCTACATCATTTACGATCAACAATATGTCAGCAACATACTCCTTGAGGAAAGTGTAATTTCAACTCCCACTCACTTCTTTGGGAAATACAAGTTTCTCATAAACTTTGTATAAACCCAAAATCTTTGATCATCTCATCAAAGTGCACATTCCAACTCCAGATGCTTACCGGTCCTTAGAAGGATCGCTGGAGCCAACATACCTTTAGCATCATAGGATAAATAAAACTTTTCGAGTTGTGCTCCACAACCTTTCCTTACACGTAAAAGCATTGAGAAGCTATGATTTGACATCCATCTGCCAGATTTCATAAATCATTAATGCTAACATGATTCAAGTAGGACTTAAGCATTTACTCTGATGAGAAAATCTCATCGCGTAGTAACTCCTTGAACTTATGAAAACTCTTACGCCACAAATCAGAGCTTCATAGAAGGTGACATTACCATCACGTCCATCTTCTTCAAAAGATCCATTTTATCTCAATGGCTTACCAATCATGAACAAGTCCACAAAGTCCATGCTTTGTTACGATACATGGATCCTATCTCGGATTTCATGGCTTCTAACCATTTGTTGGAATTTGGGCCCACCTCGCTTCTCCATAGCTCGTAGGTTCATTGTTGTCTAGCAACATGACCTTCAAGACAGGATCACCGTACCACTCAAGCAGTACATGTCCTTGTCAGTCCCTCGAGGTTCGGTAGTGACTTGATCCAAACTTCATGATCACTATCATAAGCTTCTACTTCAATTGGTGTAGGTGCCACGGAACAACTTCCGTGCCCTGCTACACACTAGTTGAAGTGACGGTTCAATAACCTCATCAAGTCTCCACCATCCTCCCTCAACTTTTCGAGACAAACTTTTCCTCGAGAAAGGACCCATTCAAGAAACAATCCCTATTGCTTCGGATCTGAATTAGGAGGTATACCCAACTGTTTTGGGTGTCCTATGAAGATGCATTTTATCCTCTTTGGGTTCGAGCTTATCAACCTGAAACTTTTTACATAAGCGTCGTAGCCCCAAACTTTAAGAAATGACAACTTAGGTTTCTCTAAACCATAGTTCAAACGGTGTCATCTCACGGAATTACGTGGTGCCCTATTAAAGTGATGTGGTTGTCTCTAATGCCTAACCCATGAGCGATAGTGGTAATTCGATAAGAGACATCATAGTACGCACCATATCTAATAGGGTGCAACTATGATGTTCGGACACACCATCACACTATGGTGTTCGTGGTATTAATTGTGAAACAATTTGCACAATGTCTTAATTGTGTGCCAAAACTCGTAACTCAGATATTCATCTCTATGATCATATCATAGATATTCTATCCTCTTGTCACGAAGATCTTAAACTTCACTCTGAAATTACTTGAACCATTCAATAATTCAGACTTGTGTTTCATCAAGTAAATATACTCAACATCTACTCGAATCATCGTGAAGTAAGAACATAACGATATTCACTTGCATGCCTCGGCACTCATTGGATTGCACATATCAAAATGTGTTACTTCCAACAAGTTGCTATCTTGTTCCATCTTCTTGAAACGAGGCTTTTCAGTCATCTTGCCCATGTGGTATGATTTGCATATCTCAAGTGATTCAAAATCAAGTGAGTCCAACGATCCATCTGCATGGAGTTTCTTCATGCGTATACACCAATAGACATGGTTGCATGTCTCAAACTTTTCAAAAGCGAGTGAGTCCAAAGATCCATCAACATGGAGCTTCTTCATGCGTTTTATACCAATATGACTTACATGGCGATTGCCACAAGTAAGTGGTACTATCATTACTATCTTATATCTTTTGGCATGAAAATGTGTATCACTACGATCGAGATTCAATAAACCATTTATTTAGGTGCAAGACCATCGAAGGTATTATTCAAATAAATAGAGTAACCATTATTCTCCTTAAATGAATAACGTATTGCGATAGACATAATCCAATCATGTCTATGCTCAAGCATAAACACCAAATGATAATTATTCTGGTTTAATACTAATCTTGATGGTAGAGGGGCGTGCGATGTTTGATCACATCAAAATTGGAAACACTTCAACACATATCGTCACTCTCCTTTAGCTAGTCTCCGTTTATTCCGTAGCCTTTTATTTGAGTTACTAACACTTAGCAACCGAACGGTATCTAATACCCTGGTGCTACTAGGAGTACTAGTAAAGTACACATTAACATAATGTATATCAATATACTTCTATCGACCTTGCCACCTTCTCATCTACCAAGTATCTAGGGTAATCTGCTCGATGGCTGTTCCTTATTCGAAACACTTAGTCTCGGGTTTGGGTTCAACCTTGGGTTTCTTCACTAGTAGCAGCTGATTTGCTGTTTCATGAAGTATCCCTTCTTGCCCTTGCCCTTCTTGAAACTAGTGGTTTCACCAACCATCAACAATTGATGCTCCTTCTTGATTTCTACTTTGCGATGTCAAACATGCGAATACTCAGGATCATCATATCTATCCTGATATGTTATAGTTCATCACGAAGCTCTAGCAGCTTGGTGGCAATGACTTTGGAGAAACATCACTATCTCATCTGGAAGATCAACTCCCTCGATTCAAGTGATTGTTGCACTTGGACAATCTGAGCACAAGCTCAACGATTGAGCTTTTCTCCCTTAGTTTGCAGGCTAAGAAAATCGTCGGAGGTCTTATACCTCTTGGCGTGGCACGAGCCTGAAATCCTAATTTCAGCCCTCGAAACATCTCATATGTTCCGACATTTGAAAACGTCTTTGGTGCCTCAACTCTAAACCGTTTAACTGAACTATCACGTAGTTATCAAAGCGTGTATGTCCGATGTTCAACATCCACAACGACGTTTGAGGTTCACACCTGGGCGGTGCATTAAGGACATAAGCTTTCTACGTCGCATAATCGCTACTTTCAACTTTCAACTATATTTTCTCTAGGAACATATCTAAACAGTGGAACTAAAGCGCGAGCTTCGACATAATTTGCAAAAGGTCTTTTGACTATGTTCAAGATAATTAAGTTCATCTTATGAACTCCCACTCAGAATAGACATCCCTCTGGTCATCTAAGTGATTACATGATCCGAGTCAACTAGGCCGTGTCCGATCATCATGTGAGACGGACTAGTCATCATCGGTGAACATCTTCATGTTGATCGTATCTACTATCGACTCATGCTCGACCTTTCGGTCTCTGTGTTCCGAGGCCATGTCTGTACATGCTAGGCTCGTCAAGTTAACCCTAAGTGTTTGCGTGTGTAAATCTGTCTTACACCCGTTGTATGTGAGCGTAGAATCCATCACACCCGATCATCACGTGGTGCTTAGAAGCGACGAACTTTAGCAGCGGTGCACGCATTAGGGAGAACACTTCTTGAAATTGTTGTAAGGATCATCTTATTTACTACCGTCGCTTCTAAGTAAACAAGATGCATAAACATAATAAACATCACATGCAATTATATAGTAGTGACATGATATGGCCAATATCATATAGCTCCATTGATCTCCATCTTGGGCTCCATGATCATCATCGTCACCGGCATGACACCATGATCTCCATCATCATGATCTCCATCATCGTGTCTTCATGAAGTTGTCTCGCCAATTATTACTTCTACTACTATGGCTACGTTAGCAATAAAGTAAAGTAATTACATGGCGTTGTTTAATGACGCAGGTCATACAATAAATAAAGACAACTCCTATGGCTCCTGCGGTTGTCATACTCATCGACATGCAAGTCGTGAATCCTATTACAAGAACATGATCAATCTCATACATCACATATCATTCATCACATTCTTCTTGGCCATATCACATCACATAGCATACCTGCAAAAACAAGTTAGGCGTCCTCTAATTGTTGTTTGCATGTTTTACTGATGGCTGCTATGGGTTTCTAGCAAACGTTTCTTACCTCATAAAACCACAGCGTGATATGCCAATTGCTATTTACCCTTCATAAGGACCCTTTTCATCGAATCCGTTCCGACTAAAGTGGGAGAGGCGGCACCGCTAGCCACCTTATGCACCAAGTGCATGTCGATTCGGTGGAACTGTCTCACGTAAGTGTACATGTAAGGTCGGTCCGGGCGCTTCATCCCACAATACCGTCGAAACAAGATTGGACTAGTACGGTAAGCATATTGAACATCATCAACGCCCACAACTACTTTGTGTTCTACTCGTGCAAAGAATCTCATAATAGACCTAGCTCATGATGCCCTTTGTTGGAGGAGCAGAAATTCAAAATTTTCCTCGTGTCACCAAGATCTATCTATGGAGAAACCAGCAACGAGGGAAGGAGAGTGCATCTACATACCCTTGTAGATCACTAAGCGTAAGCGTTCAGAGAAACGGGGTTGATGGAGTCGTGCTGTCACTGATCCAAATCACCGATGATCCTAGTGCGAGCAGACGGCACCTCCGCGTTCAACACACGTACAGCCGGTGGCGTCTCCACGCCTTGATCCAGCAAGGAGAGAGGAGAGGTGAGGAAGACTCCATCCAGCAACACAACAGCGTGGTGGTGGTGGAGGGCGTGGCAATCCGCGAGGCCGCCCAAGCACCAAGGGAGAGGAGGAGGAGGAGGCAGGGCTGCACCAAGAGGAAGTTCTCATGTGTTGGTAGCCCCAAACCTCAACTATATATAGGGGAAGGGGGCTGCGCCCCTTGAGGTTCCCCACCCCAAGGGAGTGCGGCCAGCCCTAGATCCCATCTGAGGGGCGGCCAAGGGAGGTGCCTCCCAAGTCAAGTGGAGGCCTCCCCTTTGGGTTTCCCCTTCCCATGCGCATGGGCCTTGGGGGATGGTGCCCTGGCCCATTAAGGCTAGGGCGCCCCCTACAGCCCATGCTACTGTATTGGACGTGGTGGAACTATTTCCGGACCTCGGACCCCTCGAATCCTCCGGAACCTTGAGCTTCGGTACAATACCGAAAAACCCGAACTTTTCCGGAACCCGAACAACAACTTTCCATATATAAATCTTTACCTCCGGACCATTCCGGAACTCCTCGTGACGTCCGGGATCTCATCGGGACTCGAACAACATTCGGTAACCACATACAAACTTCCTTTATAACCCTAAGCGTCATCGAACCTTAAGTGTGTAGACCCTACGGGTTGGAGACATGTAGACATGACCGAGGCGTTCTCCGGTCAATAACCAACAACGGGATCTGGATACCCATGTTGGCTCCCACATGTTCACGATGATCTCATCGGATGAAACACGATGTCAAGGACTCAATCGATCCGTATACAATTCCCTTTGTCTAGCGGTATTGTACTTGCCGAGATTCGATCGTCGGTATCCCGATACCTTGTTCAATCTCGTTACGGCAAGTCTCTTTACTCGTTCCGTAACACATCATCCCGTGATCAACCCCTTGGTCACATTGTGCACTTATGATGATGTCCTACCGAGTGGGCCAGAGATACCTCTCCGTCACGGGTGACAAATCGATCTCGATTCGTGCCAACCCAAGACACTTTTGGAGATACCTGAGTGCACCTTTATAGTCACCCAGTTCGTTGTGACGTTTGGTACACCAAAGCATTCCTACGGTATCCGGAGTTGCACAATCTCATGGTCTAAGGAAAAGATACTTGACATTTGAAAAGCTTTAGCATTCGAACTACGATCTTTGTGCTGAGGCTTAGGATTGGGTCTTGTCCATCACATCATTCTCCTAATGATGTGATCCCGTTATCAATGACATCAAATGTCCATGGTTGGAAACCGTAACCATCTATTGATTAACGAGCTAGTCATCTAGAGGCTTACTAGGGACTTGGTGTTGTCTATGTACCCACACATGTATCTGAGTTTCCTATCAATACAATTATAGCATGGATAATAAGCGATTATCATGAACAAGGAAATATAATAATAATAACTAATTTATTATTGCCTCTAGGGCATATTTCCAACAGTACACTTGTTCGTCAGATTATTACTATACATTCACGTCGATCCATTAGGGCTATTTTGGTTCAATGGAAAAACGTCGATCCTTTGGTTGTTACCATCACTCTAAATTTATGCATGCTCTCCTTACATAATCTCACCATATTTTTTCGTATGCATATAGATATTGTACACAGTCATCTGAACATGTAGAGAAAAGAGAAGAGATTGTCTTGACGCAATACAATGTCATGCGAGACATCGCTCCATGGTGGGTTCAATGGCAAACCCTCCCCACCCTCTCAGTTGTAATCAAGGAAGATATCTGTTACGAGGTGTATAGGGCCGCGACCACTCCTATTTACTCCCCAAGGTGTTTGCTCTACCTTGGCATGATGATGTTAGTCATATCATGCATATGTTGCCTTCTAGTGCCTACTTTTGACATCATATATGTCATCTGCTTAGTTTAGACATGTTACGTAATGCCACTGTTTAGTTTCTATATCATATATGGGAATTATGCAGTCTCATGTCTTTAGCCAGCCATAATATATATGAAATGTGCAATGACATCTGTTTAACCGGGCATCATATATTTGAATGATATCTTGCCCATCCTTTTCTTCATTAAATTTCCATTTATGACAATATTTGTACATTAAACTTCTCTTCACTGTGAATCAGCCATTTGGGTGGGAGATGGAAAAATCTGGAGTGAAAACAAGGCTTTGAGAGAGCGTGCTACCAGCGAAGCAGATCTCTTGTTGGGTCCGATAGCTCCTTAGAGATGGATTGAGAGCAGATGACCAGTCCTATTCCCCACATGAGGTGTATGCTCTAACTTGCTTGCAGTTATACTGCTCATATCATGCATACGGTGTCTTGCATTGCATAGTTTAGACATCATATACACAATATTCAACACCATGTTCTTAGTTAGGACATCATATCGAATGCCCTCTGTTTAGCATATAAATCACATATGTGAATTAAATGATGCGATCCTGATTACTTAGATAACATGTAGGTGAATTATGTCATGCGATCTGTTTAGTTATTCATCATATCTTTGAATTATGTTATGCTATGCTATCCAGTTTAGATAGACATCATATATGTGAAATTATGTCATGCTATCCGTTTAGTTAAACAATATACATGTCAACTATTTCATGCCCTCTTTTTCCACACTATCCATTACATCATCTCTCATACAATGTACGTACATTCAACTATGTTTCCTGTTTATCAGCTATTTGAATTGGAGGCGGGTGATGCACGAGTATCTAGCGGAATAAAAACAAGGTCTTCAAATAAAAGCAGTGCTACCTCTTGGTGGAATAGCACCCGGTTGTACATGCACAAGAACCAGCCCTACCATACATAACCCAAACTCTGTGGATTGTACCCCTCTGCGATGGATAGAGAACCAGCTTCACCCAATCTAACCCCAACCCACCGATAGTAACCCAGTTCCTGTTGACACAACATCATCTCCACCAGGCTCCCAAACAACAGGCAGTTAGTAAGGCAGCTCCGGTGCCCAAAGGGCCGATAATATCACGGCGAACTAACTCCACGGTTAATCGCCTATTCACATGGAGGAAGCACAACCAGCCGATCGTGGTTTAGCATCTATCGCATTTGATGTTGTTAAATCGTATAATGCGTATCTTCCCATCTTGAAATATTATCTTGAAGATGAAGGAAAATGCCGATTGCAGGTGTTTGTCCAGGAGTTATGTGTAAGTAATGTTATTCATGGCAATTACTTTGCCGTCCCATACATCCTACCTCCATGATGGTTATAATACAGCTCTATAGAGAAGGACCGATTTGGAAACTTCGAGGATGAGGTAACTGTGCTAATACCTCTGCTATCTTCAAGAATGCTTGGTGGCGTATCGAAATTACACGAAGAAAGCGTACTTCACCGGCAAAAGAAACTCATCAAATTCCCTTACGTTCTCACGAGACACATTCTTGGGCGATATTTGGGCAGCCTTGTTATATCTTGGTCCCGAACCAAGAATGTGGTAAGGTCTATGAGCTCATTTTCTATTTTTATGTATTTTATTCTTGCATCTTACTGTACTCTGTTCATGCGAACAAGTGCCTAAACACGAAGAACAACTGTTCTAATTTAAGATTCCATTGCTATCATAGTTCAAAAAAAAGCTAGGCGTTAATTGTGCGTTTGACCGCCTTGCGCTTCTTGACAAAGCGCATGCTTATGCGTAGTTATGCATAGATTATGCGTAGTTATCTTGCAATCGTTTTGCCAATGCCTAGAGCCTAAAGCGCTTAAGCCTTCGCTTAGAGCGTCGCTTTTTAACTATGATTGTTTTGCTCTTGTATCACTATATTCTTGATCTGAACTTATTTTTAAATTGAAGGATCAATAGAAACTCAATGGCATAGCAGGTATGTTCCATGTTTCTTTAACAGGTTTGCTCTTATCAATAGCTCTGTTGATTTCAATTTCAATTGTGTATCTGAGTTGACTTTTATATCATGCACATTACTAGCATCACATGAGCCAATAGTGTTGTTGTACATGTAGACCCGTGGTACCCATCTGAAATCTTGTTGTGCGTGTAGTTTCCCACACTTTGTATTCTTTCCTTTGCTGCTTTGTCTTGAGACTGATATGATTTGAACCGTGTCTCTATTTTGATTTGGCAAGACAATGAAGTGACCATAGGACATAGATAGATGTTTGTTTGATGCTTTTATTATGTACTAGTACTTGGCAATAGAAGACTTGGTAGTTTAATCCTGTCCACCTTACTAATGAACTGGTTCACGAAATGAGTTTGAGATACTAGTACATGCTAAACTTGTTATGTTCCTTGTTTCTTCTTTTAGAATCTTGTGAGAATATTGGGGATGAGTGCCTTATTAAGCAATGGTAAAGAAGTAATCGAGATAAGGTTCGGGATAGTGACACATCCTTGTTGGTCTCCAACAAAGCTGATAAAACACTAAGGAAGACTATCTTGAGGACAGCGAGACAACCCAAAAGTCTGTCTTGGTTTAGTGTTGAGTTCTTGGCACTACCACATGCACAAGCTATTCAAACTCCTTTATGAATCAGTTCGGTTTCTTGAGTCTCAACTACAAGCTGAAAGACATCGATCAAGCGTCTTGCGACAAGAAGCGGAAGGATGCGGAAGTCCTGGAGCATTGAATCTGAACTTTCGGTGCAACGACAAGCAATGGAGGATTTTAGCGCCAAGCAGGACAAAGCTAATTAGCTTGCTAAGCTTATTGCCGACATGGTGGATACCGGGATAACGTTTCTTGAGCTCTTGAAGTTGTTTGAGTTATGCTCTTGTTTTGCTGCGCGTTTATTTGCACTAGTGGCCAATTTTGGCGGCCAAGTGTATGTAATATGCTGCTTTGTTCCCTATATTTGCCTTGGTGGCGAACTTTGATGCCAGTGGATGTAATATTGTAATAAGCGGTAATAGGCTAGCCTTAATTGCTTGTATTTACTTCCTTATTGTCTTGTTTAGTTGTTTCTTGGTAGTCACTGCAGTTCTTTTACATGTTTTTCTAGTGGCCACAATAGCCTATTTTTGGTAACTAGGCCAAAATAATCATGGCAACACACATTTGTTGTAACCATGGGCCTCCTGCGGCCAGTATAATCCATGGGCCTTCGTTGGCTGTAGCCATTGGCCTTCTACTCGGCAGTAGGATCCATCGGCCTTCTATCACGGCCTTAGGGATCAATGGGTCTTCTACGGGCGTAGGGTCCATGGGCCTTCTGGGCCGTACTATCCATGGGCCTCATACGAGGCCGTAGGATCCATGGGCCTTCTAGGCGTATCATCATTTAGCCAATCATGGGTCGTACTATTAAGTGGACCATACAGACGTTAATAGTCGTGTTGATAACTCTATGAAAACAATAGCGATTTTTTGACATAAGCGGCCCAATGTATTAGCGGTCATAAGCGGGCGGTTACAACAGGCTGAATTTGGCCTAGCGAAAATAGCGATGTGGGCGTATGTAACGAATGCTAAATGAGCCCAAGAATCAATGGGCCCGAGAAGGCGAAAGATAACTTGGGCTGAAATGGCCCAATGGAATAACGGGCGTTAATGGGTATAAAGTTATACCTTTGTTCATTACGGGCGATTTCACCACGGGCCGTTAATGGGCCAAAGTTACAAAAGGTCCTCATATGGGCGAAAAGAAGTCATGGGTCACACATGGGCGGAAGATAAAGCGGGCTGAATCATATTGGGCGGCCAGATGACACTCTGGTCCTAATCGGATGAGGCGTAGCGGGCCCTCGGTTAGCGGCTGTAAATGGGCTATATGCGAGCAGGCCGTTAACGGGCTTTCAGTGGGCGGCCGCCACCTGCTGACCAAGTCAAGCGGGCGGCCTTTTCACGGAATGGGCCTCTGTTGGGCCGTGCCATGTGTCGCCGTATCATAGGTGTCTTCGGTCCAATGGCGGATGACATCATCCCAGCGGTGAGCCGACCGTGTTTGCTCCGAGCCAATGATGATTTTACGTGGAAAATCCCCATTGGTCGGGGCTGTAGCGAGTTATCGGATCAAAACCCGACCCGATAGCTTAACGGCGTTCCGTTACGGTGGATGCCGCGTGTCGGTCACCCTTGGCAAAGCAGTTTTGTGGCGCGATTTATCGTCATGGAAGTGGACACTTCCGTGATGATAATTTAGTAATGTCATGGAACGCCGGCGACAACACGGGTATGACTATCTTGATTACATCGCCAAATTTGTCATGGATGAACATGCATGACAAAAATCGACCTACTATGGCAAACACGTATCATCA
>JAHIAM010012097.1:0-14982 GCA_021605205.1 Aegilops longissima
GATGAGGACATCAATACCATTGTTACACCATTGTTACACCCACAGCCCCTCTGCTACATATCTTGGACCAATTACTAGAGCTCGCATGCGCCAATTAAATTATCGGTACTTTCGTTTCTTGGTAATGATTCTAATGTTCATGAGAATATGATGCTGCCTAAATTGGATACATTTGTTTTGCTTACAAATGAAGGCCCTAGCTTGGAGAAGGATGGACATTGGAGCAAGAACAAGCATGGAGATAATGCCATGCGCAAAGAGGAACAAACGGAGTTACAAGTGATGATTTCAGGACTTTGAAGCCACCATAATGGGTGCATGAAGCCTTGGACGAAATATACAAGATGCTACTTCATAAATGTCGTCCGAGGCTATTCTAGGTGCTGCGTCACCTTATTATTGAGCCAGGCCCATGTAATTTCGAAATACTTAAGTATAGGCTGTTTTTAGAGTCCGTATGTGTGGGGAAACAAGAGTTAGGGTTGATTTGGACCCCTCCACCAAGGGCCACGAAATTCCCCCTCTTCCTCCATATATACAGCCCTTAGGGCACCGTTTAGACCTTAGGTTTTGTTTAGATTAAAAGTTAGCCATAGCTGCAACCCGCGTGCCGTTTGTGTTCAACGACCGGACAAAGCGTCACAGAACCCCACCTTGATCAATAAAGCTTTCATCTTATATTCGCAATATCCAGATTGCAATCTCAGTTTCTTGCTTGTTCTTCGTTTGCTCGCGAGAAGCAGACCCTCGTGGTCGAGTTGATCGTGCTCGGCGTGGTCAATAACCCTCGGAGTTGGTTTAGCGATTGCTAAAGCGCGGCGTCTCGCTGCGTTCGTAGTCGGATCGTCAAAGTCGACTTCCTCCGAAGCGATAGCCACCATCTCATCGAAAAGGCGGGACACCTTTGCCTCTATCAAGTGGTATCAGATTTTCAGGTTGCTCGGTGAGATTTTACAGTTTTCGTAGTTTAGATCGAGTCATTCTTCATACCTAAAGTCCACGAAAAAGCCACAAAAAAATTAGGGTTAGTTCATCATATCCGAACCAATCGAGCCTTTGCATAATCTTTTAGGGTTTTGCTTTGTTGAATTTGCGGTTGCATCGTCGTGTCAAGTTCTTTGGTCTTAGAGTCTAGTCTTTTAGAGTTTGAGTTACGGTCATAAGTTGTCACGCCGCTGCCGCTTTCATCATCATCGCCTTGCCATCTACCACCATTGCTTATCCGCCACCGCTCTGAATCCGTATCCATATACCACCACCAATCCGTATCCATATACCACCACCGCTACCATATACCACCACCATGCCATATACCACCACCATATATCCACCACCAATCAGAGTTCTTCTCATATTAGGTTTGTTTTGAGATCCATCTAGTTTCGATTCGTGTTTCCTTGCGGAGTAGGTTTGAAAAAAAAAAAAAAAAAAGTCTGGAAACCACCCTCGTTTAGGCCCAAAATTTTCAAGCGCACTTGTCAAAAAATTTTGGCTATCCTATTTTAGGTGTTTCTAAGTGGATTGAGGCGATCGCCGTTATAGAAAGTTTTTTGACCCGTTTCAGTTTTTGGGTCAAGGCGGTCGAAAAAAAAAAATTTTTAGTCGAAAAAATTTCGTGCCCATCTGTCGGTTTGACACAGGAAGAGTTTTGAGACACTCGCCATTATAGTGATTTTTAAAAAAAAAAAAAAAAAAAAAAAAAAAAAAAAAGCAAAAAAAAAAAAAAAAAAAAAAAAAAATTCAGTGTGCTTTTCCGTTGTTTCCGTGCAGCGCCGTGATTTTGTTAGTGTTCTAGGCTCGCGTCTCTATGCGGTCTAGCCTAGGACCGACCTGATCTGCGTCGTTGGCGTTTATTCAACTTTGCATCTCTGAATTGATTATTGCTGACCCTTTTGCTACCATATTATAAGCCTTCCAGCTCCACATACATCTACATCGTCGTTTGACTCTCCACAGTAATCGCTCTATCAAGCTTTGAGAGTTTTGACTACATCGGTTGCGATCACGCTTTCTTCTTTGGTAGTAGGCTGGTAAGAATTTGAGATTTGCTTGTGGTTGTGTTGTATCCACCCACCACCACCACCACTTCCTAGTAGTCTGTCGAATCATATTCTTGTGTGTTTCTATTGCTGCTAACCATGGCAGGATCACAAGCCAGAGGCTATTGGGAGAACATGACAAACAAAGCGCTACATGATAAGTTTCAACAAATGATGAGTGGGCAGGTGGACGATGTGCTAAATAGATTTGAAGAGGCCATGGAGAAGATAGATGGCATTGAGAAGGCGTTGAAACAAAGCTCGATAACAAGTTTAATGAATTGCTCGTGCGTCTACCACCACCACCACCGGCTGCACCTAACGCACCTCTACTACAACAACACGGACTACCTCCACATGTGAAACAGCCCTCCATGAGCTTCCGTGTCCCTCTTGACTGGCCAAGCTCTTTGGTGCTCTTTGTTGATATACATGGCTCCTGCTGCTGCGGTGGGGAGGATGATTATGTGAGCTTACGAGGATGAGGTTGATCAACATCGAACTCGTGCAACCACCAGCACCACAACCACCGGTCGTCCACATGCAAATAATGGCAATGTTGGGCTCCCCTTGAGTGCGAGATCATGACCATCTCCCTAAACTGAAATTGAATATTCCACCATTTGAGGGTAGATATGTTTCTGATATATATCTTACTTGGGAGTTAGAAACTGAACAACGATTTACATGTTTACAATATCACGAGGAGAGGCGTGTTCTGCTGCTGTTTGTGCTTTCACTAGCTTTGCATGTGTTTGGTGGTGCGAACATTGTAGATTATATCTGTTCCAGCTACTTGGGCTGCTTTGAAAACTGCTATGCGTACTCGTTGGGTTCCACCATATTATCAGCGTGAATTACTTCAAAAATTGCAGCGCTTAAGACAAGGAAAAAATTCGGTGAAGAATATTATCGGGAATTACAAACTGGCTTGATTAGATGTGGTATTGTTGAGGAGAATGAAGCTATGCTTGCACGTTTTACGGGTGGATTAAATAGAGATTCAGACCATTCTAGACTACAAGGATTATAATAATATCACTCGATTATTCCATCTTGCTTGTAAAGCTGAGCGTGAAGTCTTGAGGATCGGCAGGCCTTGGCGCGGACTAACTTTTCTGCAGGTCGACCTTCATCATGGACACCACGTGCATCATCTACTTCCACGTTCTACTACACGGCACCTCCGTCGGCTGCCACCTCAACCGTGATACAAAGCGAGGCACAACCACCACTATCGCCAAGAGCACACTGCTTGGGCCTACAGAGCTCTTCTTCTTCCATGGCGTCAGCAGGGCACACAAGTGATATTATTTGTCGTCGTTGTAAGGAAGAGGACATTTCTTGAAGAATGCCAATCTCAGCGTGTGATGATTGCTCTTGAGGATGGTGGGTATGAGTCGCTAGTGACTATGATGAAGAGACTTTGGCTCTTATTACACATGAAGAACACGGTGGAGATGATTACGATCTTGAGGCGCAATACATGGCTCTTGAAGATCTTGGCGGTATGAATGTTTAGTTGCTCAACGTGTTTTGAGTGTGCAGGTTACACAAGCTGAGCAAAATCAGAGGCATAACTTGTTCCATACAAAGGGAGTTGTGAAGGAGCGTTCTATTAGCGTCATCATAGATGGAGGAGCTGCAACAACTTGGCTAGCATGGATATGGTGGAAGCTTTCTCTCACCACAAGACCACATCCACATCCTTACTACATCCAATGGTTCAACAACAGCGGCAAGGTTAAGGTAACACGTCTTTGTTAGTGTGCATTTTAGTATCTCTACATATGCTGATTATGTTGATTGTGATGTGGTACCTATGCAAGCATGTTCCTTATTACTTGGTAGACCATGGCAATTTGATAAAATTCTGTACACCATGGTAGAAACAATCAGTATACTCTTGTTCACAAGGATAAAAATATTACTTTGCTTCCTATGACTCTGATTCCATTTTGAAAGATGATATTAATAGAGCTAATAAAGCAAAACAGGAGAAAAATAAAGGTGAAAATCAGATTGTGGCAAAAGAATTTGAGCAACAAATGAAGCCTAATAATAAACCATCTAATGTTGCTTCGAAATTAAACTGAAAAGTGCATGTTTATTTGCCACCAAATCTGATATTGATGAGCTAGATTCTAGCAAATCTGTTTGCTATGCTTTTGTGTGCAAAGAGGCATTATTTTCATTCGAGGGCGTGCCTTCCTCTTTGCCCCTCTTTGTCACTAACATTTTGCGGGGAGTTATTTGGCGTCTTCCCACAAGGCGTGCCACGGGATTACCACCTATTAGAGGATTGAGCATCAAATTGACTTAATTCCGGTGCATCGCTACCAACCGCGCACCATACCGTACCAATCCGGAGGAGGCGAAGGAGATTATCGTCAAGTGAGGAGCTGCTCGACAAAGGTTATATCTGTGAATCTCTTAGTCCTTGTCTGTTCCTATTATACTAGTGCCTAAAAAGGATGGTGCGTCGGCGTATGTGTGTTGATTGTAGAGGCATTAATAATATTACTATTAGTTATCGTCATCCTATTCCTAGGCTAGATGATATGCTTGATGAATTAAGTGGCTCTACAATATTCTCCAAAGTTGATTTGCGTAGTGGATACCATCAAATTCGTATGAAATTGGGAGATGAATGGAAAACAGCATTTAAAACTAAGTTTGGATTATATGAGTGGTTAGTCATGCCTTTTGGGTTAACTAATGCACCTAGTACTTTCATGAGATTAATGAGCGAAGTTTCGTGCTTTCATTGGACGATTTGTGGTAGTTTACTTTGATGATATCTGATTTATAGCAAATCTTTGGAAGAACATTTGGAACATTCGTGCTGTTTTTAATGCTCTCGTGATGCGTTTGTTTGGTAACCTTGGGAAGTGCACCTTTTGCACCGACCGAGTATCTTTTCTTGGCTATGTTGTTACTCCACGAGGAATTGAAGTTGATAAAGCCAAGATTGAAGCTATTGAGAGTTGGCGCAGCCAAAGCGGTCACACAAGTGAGGAGTTTTCTTGGACTCGCTGGTTTCTATAGGCGTTTTGTGAGAGACTTTAGCACCATTGCTGCACCTCTCAATGAGCTTACAAAGAAGGATGTGCCTTTTGTTTGGGGTACCGCTTACGGGAAGAAGCCTTCACGGTATTGAAAGATAAGTTGACACATGCTCCTTTACTCCAACTTCGACTTTAATAAGACTTTTGAGCTTGAATGTGATGCTAGTGGAATTGGATTAGGAGGTGTGTTATTACAAGATGGCAAACCTGTTGCATACTTTTACGAAAAATTGAGTGGGCCTAGTCTGAACTATTCTACTTATGACAAAGAATTATATGCTCTTGTTAGGACTTTAGAGACATGGCAACATTATTTATGGCCCAAAGAATTTGTTATACATTCGATCATGAATCTTTGAAACATATTAAAAGTCAAGCTAAACTGAATCGTAGACATGCTAAATGGGTTGAATTCATTGAGACTTTCCTTATGTCATTAAACACAAGAAGGGTAAAGAAAATGTTATTCTTGATGCTTTGTCTAAATCGATATACTATGCTTTCACAACTTGACTTCAAAATATTTGGTTTGGAGACCATCAAAGATCAATATGTGCATGATGCTGATTTTAAAGATGTAATGCAGAATTGTAAAGAAGGAAGAACATGGAACAAGTTCGTTATTAATGATGGTTTTGTGTTCGTGCTAACAAGCTATGCATTCTGCTAGCTCTGTTAGTCTTTTGTTGTTGCAGGAGGCGCATGGAGGAGGATTAATGGGACACTTTGGCGTGAAGAAGGCGGAGGATATACTTGCTACACATTTCTTTTGGCCAAAGATGAGGCGGGATGTTGGCGTTTTGTTGCTCGCATTGCACTACATGTCAAAAAGCTAAGTCACGACTCAATCCTCATGGTTTATATATGCCTTTGCTGTGCCTAGTGTTCCTTGGGAGGATATATCTATGGACTTTGTTTTAGGTTTACCTCGAACAAAGAAGGGAGGATAGCATATTTGTTGTCGTGGATAGATTCTCGAAAATGGCACACTTTATACCATGTCATAAAAGCGATGATCTTTGTTAATGTTGCTGATTTGTTCTTTCGTGAAATTATTAAGCTTGCATGGTGTGCCAAATACTATTGTTTCAGATCGTGATACTAAATTTCTTAGCCACTTTTGGAGATGTTTATGGGCTAAGTTGGGGACTAAACTGCTTTTTAGTACTACTTGTCACCCCAAACTGATGGACAAACTGAAGTAGTCAATAGAACATTGTCTACTATGCTTAGGGCTGTTTTGAAGAATAATAAGAAAATGTGGGAAGAATGCTTGCCTCATATTGAATTTGCTTATAATCGTTCATTGCATTCTACTACTAAGATGTGCCCTTTTGAAATTGTGTATGGCTTCCTACCTCGTGCACCTATTGATTTGTTGCCTCTTCCATCTTGGAGAAGGTTAATTTTGATGCTAAAAAGCGTGCTGAATTGATTTTAAAATGCATGAGATAACTAAGGAAAACATTGGCGTATGAATGCTAAATATAAACTTCTTTGGAGATAAGGGTAGAAAACATGTTGTCTTTGCACTGGAGATCTTGTTTGGTTACATTTGCGTGAGATAGGTTTCCTAATTTGCATAAATCAAAGCTAATGCCACGTCTTGATGGTCCATTTAAGGTGTTAGAAAATAAATGATAATGCATATAAACTTGAGCTGCTGCAGATTTTGGGGTTAGTCCACTTTTAACATTGCAGATTTGAAGCCTTATTTGGGTGAGGAATATGAGCTTCCGTCGAGGGCGACTTCATTTCAAGAAGGGAGGATGATGAGGACATCAATACCATTGTTACACCCACAGCCCCTCTTGCTACATATCTTGGACCAATTACTAGAGCTCGCATGCGCCAATTAAATTATCGGTACTTTCGTTTCTTGGTAATGATTCTAATGTTCATGAGAATATGATGCTGCCTAAATTGGATACATTTGTTTTGCTTACAAATGAAGGCCCTAGCTTGGAGAAGGATGGACATTGGAGCAAGAACAAGCATGGAGATAATGCCATGCGCAAAGGAACAAACGGAGTTACAAGTGATGATTTCAGGACTTTGAAGCCACCATAATGGGTGCATGAAGCCTTGGACGAAATATACAAGATGCTACTTCATAAATGTCGTCCGAGGCTATTCTAGGTGCTCGTCACCTTATTATTGAGCCAGGCCCATGTAATTTCGAAATACTTAAGTATAGGCTGTTTTTAGAGTCCGTATGTGTGGGGAAACAAGAGTTAGGGTTGATTTGGACCCCTCCACCAAGGGCCACGAAATTCCCCCTCTTCCTCCATATATACAGCCCTTAGGGCACCGTTTAGACCTTGGGTTTTGTTTAGATTAAAAGTTCGCCATAGCTGCAACTTGGCGTGCCGTTTGTGTTCACGACCGGACAAAGCGTCACGAACCCCACCTTGATCAATAAAGCTTTCATCTTATATTCGCAATATCCAGATTGCAATCTCAGTTTCTTGCTTGTTCTTCGTTTGCTCGCGAAGCAGGCCCTCGTGGTCGAGTTGATCGTGCTCGGCGTGGTCAATAACCCTCGGAGTTGGTTTAGCGATTGCTAAAGCGCGGCGTCTCGCTGCGTTCGTAGTCGGATCGTCAAAGTCGACTTCCTCCGAAGCGATAGCCACCATCTCATCGAAAGGCGGGACACCTTTGCCTCTATTTGAAAACAAAGCCGTCCTCGGCGTTGCTTAATCTGAAATGTGGCTAACAAAAGAGACAAAGGTGTACATGTTGTATATGTATCGTCATCCATTTTACTTCCCTTGATTTTTGCATATATGACACATGAATAGATGAGTAACTTGCATAGTTCATAAAATCTAAAGCCAACAAATTAGCACAAGAACTAGAAGGCTTGAAAATACTGCAACTCAGTTTGCACATATAAGTGAAGCTCTTATTTATTTCAAGAGATTGACAATGTTCATCATTAAACCATCCCAACATTGGTGAATAAACCTTATTTGAATCAAATTTACATGCTACAACATGCTTAGATAAGCAAACATGCAATGAGTCATTCGACACAGAATCATCACCAAGATTAGAGGTCGTATCAAAATGATTAAACATTGATTCTTTTGCATCAATAGTTAATTCAATGGGTGCTCTCAAAATTGTTGGTATTTCAGTTGTTTGATCACATGGCAAAGTCAAATTATCAATATAATCCTCTAAAATAGGTGGTGTGATCAAAGTAGTGGGTAGCTCAACACATGATGTATTCAAGTTAACTAGGCATGCATCATTCTCATGTAAAAGTGGAAAATCTGTACCTTTGTCATTACCTCTTATAGTCAACTTCAGATGATGCGAGGCACTCTCGATGGTGATGTGTCACATGGTGGAGATGATGTAGTCCTCGCAACAACGGATGTGGTTGTCATAAATGCGCCTAGTAGTTGAATAAACATCTGTATCAACAGTTGGAATGTGCACCGTGCGCTTGTTCTCCTTGTGGGCAACACGTCGTTTTATTTCTGTTCAGCTTTGCAAGCAAGGCGAAACAAATGGTCCATAGGATAACACTCTTCATGAATTAGTATCTCCTGAATATTATGGTTTAATCCTCCCCAAAATCTATCCATAAAATCTTCTTCACTTTCTTCTAAAATGAGTGCAACAAGGTAGTTTGTAAATCATCATAATATTTTATTCGGTGTCACTACCTTGTTTTAAATGTTCGAGTTTTTTAATCATGCCACAGTATAATAAACATCGGCGAATCTATCTCTCATGACATGTTTTAAATCATCCCAAGTATTAGGTACATAATCAGGGTGTAACCGACAATATTCACTCCACCAAACTAGAGCATAACCAGTGAAAGAACCAACATAACCATAACTTTTTCGTTCATCAAAATTATGGGAAGCAAATATATTATTATGTCTAACTCCCATTCAATATATAAAGGAGGTCTAAAAGCGGCCATTAAATGGTGGTATAGAAACATGAACCTGATCATGTGCATTTGGATGTTTGTGCACCTCTTGTGGCGGTTGTGGTATTTGCATAGGTGGTGGCATGTCTCCATGATCGACAAAGCCCATGAATTGACTCTGGATCCTGTCATGATTAGTAGAACAAGAAACAAAATCCAAAAATAATGTTCCTATAACTACTAGGATGTGGTGGTAAAAGCGCTCACGATAAAGCAAATATCAATGTCTTACAAGTTCTTACCATGCAGCGGCGGTGATCGGCAACCAGCGGTGTCAAGTAACTCGAATATTGAGTAAAGCGATTGCCGGGGGCGTCACGTATACGGTGTAGAAATATGTGGAGCTGGGTTGGCTATATATGGTAGCAAAAGATTAGCAATAATCAATTCAAAGATGCAATGTTGAATAAGCGCTCTTGACAGTCTTGTCTTTGGTCCTAGGCTAGACCGGACTAGAGGCTTGAGCCTAGAACACTAATGAGGTCACGGCATAGCACAACTAGCATCAATGAAGGATACTAAGTAGCTCTTGACAGCAAGATATAAGTGAAGATCCTGGCGGTGAAGATAATGATGAAAAACAAGCGCCAAGCAGGACATACAACAACTCTCTCTCAACTTTCCTCTTGAAAAGTTTGAGCCAATTTTCTGATAAATTCTTTCAAAGAATGCTACTAACTCAAGCTTTCCAATGCAAAAGAATCACTCAATTCCGAGTTGATATGAGAGTCAAAGAATTCTAAAACTGGCCTGAAAAATTGGAACAAGCTGTGTTCACGAACTTGGAGGGCAAAAACACCTATTTAGAAGCCGATTTTGAGGTGTCAAATATTGAACTAGCTTCTGCAACTATTTAGATGCGCCTCGTCTCTAGCTTTAATTTGAGTACTCACGGAGTCAAAAGCGGACTTCATATGAGGAAGATACACCTGTTTTACTGAACAGTCATAAAACAGATTCAATCCGAATTCAGGTACGAGATTGATTCTAGATAGATCCGGTTTTTTCCTCTCTTTTTTTTTCTCACGCTTTTTTTTCTTTTCTTCTCTCTTCTTTTTTCTCTTCCTTTTTTCTTTTACTTTTTTTCTCTTTTTTTCTCCCTCTTTCCAAACAAACTAGATAAGATGCAGATTGGATCAAGTGAAGATGTGAGCGATCTCAACTATGGTTATGACAATGAGCGGTGGGTATGCGTGGTGAAATTGATGGATGGATGGTGGTCAGCGGAAGGATAATGATGCAGCGGCGGCGTGACTAATGTGAACAGAACTCGAAACTCTAAGCGAACTAGACACTAAGACCAGCAACTCGACACGGCGATGCAACCGATAATTCAATAATGCAAACAATGAAAAGAAAACTGCAAAGGCTCGGACTGGCTTGGACAAAGGATGAATAGATCTAACTTTTTTGTGGCTTTTTCTTGGACAATAGGTAAGAAAATAAATCTAATCTAGGGATAATTGGAAATTCTCACGAGCAACTGGCTGATACCACTTGATAAAGGCAAAGGTGTCCGATCTTTCGATGAGATGTTGGTTTTCGATCGACTTTGATAGGGAGGTGTCGACTTTGATGAGGTGATCCGATTTGGTGGAGCGACTTTGGCGATCCGACTACAAGCGTGCCTGACGTTGCGCCTTAGCAATCGCTAAACCAACTCCGAGAGGTTATTGACCACGCTTAGACACGATCAACGACCACGAAGGTCTATTCCTGCAAGCAATCGAAGAACAAGCAAGAATATGATAAAGCAATCTGAATATTGCGAATATATATGAAGTATTGATAATGGTGGGGATCCGTGGCGGTCTTAGTCAGTCGTTGGACACAAGCGAAGTACGAAGTTGCAATGGCTAACTTTTAACTAAACAAATCCCAAGGAAAAAGCTACTAGATGGATCTACTTATATAGGAGCAAGGGGTGGCGGCCAAGGAGGTGGGAGGACGTCCCAAGGCAGCCTAAAACTAACCCTAGGTCGTACAAGGCCAATGGGCCCAAGCGGAGGTGGCGTAACACCTTTGGACTTGTAGTTTGACTCGGATTCTGCTGCAGCATCAGATTGTTTCGTCTATAACTCAACGCTCCGGACGGATTTTAAGGTGATTCAATTGGGTTGGAAAATGCACGAAATCTATTTTCCAACAAAAAAGAATCAACCAATTTGGAGTCCGTATGAAAAAGTTATAGACGTTTTGAGTCAGGTATGTCATGCAGTCCGAATCTGAGTCAGAACGTGAGAGACTTGGACTCTATCTTCTCTTGGGCCAAAAGTGACGTGAGAGAACTTTTTGAACAGCAGGTAAACATCTCTTTCTCCTTATCTTCATATGTGGATTGTACAAATGTCCCATACACCTGCAATTAGACATGGCACAAAAGTTTGTGAAGTATTTTTGTCTGGATAACATAAATATATTATTGAATAGTTTGCACTAGAAATCACACGAGAAATATGCATGTATGCAATATTTTGGTCTCATCAAAGAGACCGGAAGGCGAGTTCACCTTATCTTCATAGCCTTGGCTCGGGCTCTTGTCATGGGTCCCGGTGGTGTTGGGGGATAGGCACGTCGTGGGGATGAGTGGGGATGCTCCGCATCAGAGGATGTCAATAACCGAAGCTTGAGCTAAGAAGCGAAAATGTCGGACTCCGGATGTGGAAGTTATGGGCAAGCAATTGAAACTTCGGGCGCTGAAAGCGAGGAGGCAAATCACTCCGGAAGGCGGTGAAATACCGCTTGTAGCGGTAGTACCGCTTGGAATAATGATAGTACCGCTTCGTGTGATTTTCATAAAATCTGGCTCTGGGGAGGAAACATTGATGCAGCGGAAGAAGCGAAGTACCGCTTGGAATTCTAAGCGGTAGTACCGCTTGGAAGAAATGATAGTACCGCTTCGTTAACGAGGATTTTTCGCAAATCCGATAGGAAATGAATTTTAGGGCAGAAATGGGTGATTCGAGGGCAAAATGGAGAAGATTTAAATGTGGATGGAAAGTGGGAAACTTGGGGAATGCTAGATCCACTTGAAAAACAAATCACGGATCAAAATCAACAAAACATCATCAAAACAACAAATCACAAAAAAAAATTTGGGGCTATTTTTGGTGGGGATTTTTGGTTAGGGCAAAATCAACAATCAAGCTAGAAAAAAGAGGGGTAGGGCTCCAAAAGCGTGATCAATGTGGCTCATGATACCATAGATGATGTAGGCGGAACCCTCGTGGCGATCTTTCACGTTTGGGTGGGATCCCTCGAAGAACACGATGAACAGGGGAAAGCGGAGAGAAATCCAGGAAACACTCAAGAACAAGTCAATCACACATCCACTAGACAATCAAACACACAAGATCACAAGGTACATGAACAACAAAGGGAAAGATACAAGGTAGGTTCATCTCCAAGAGGAGGTCTTGATGATATCCTGAGCGGATCTTCCATAAGAAGTCTGATGATATCCGAGGATCTTCTCACATGGAGGTCTTGAACTCCATGGGAGTGAGTAGTCTCTCTCTCTCTCTCAAGAGTAGAGGTAGAGCAAAGCTCACCTAAGAATGAGCTATCATATTTGCTATCCCTAGAAAGGAAGTGGAGGTGGTCTATTTATAGTCTAAGCCACGAAGGGGTAAGTGGGAGAGGATACAAGGCCAAAGGCCATGATCTTACTGCCAGTGAGGCGGTAGATACGGAGCTCATGGCGGTGAGTACACCAATGATAATACCGCTTGGAGGAGATAGTACGCTTGGTGTATAGCGGTAGTACCGCTTAGGTGTGATAGTACCGCTCGTTCAGGGCTCGGAGTTCTCTTCCTCCTTCTCTTCCATGCTTCCCTCATGAACGGTGTAGTCGTTCCTTGGCGCTGCCTCCTCCTCGACATCCGTGAAGCTCGAGCAATACTTATGCATGCACGGGAGAAGTGTCAAGTAGTATACCATCCTCGAAGGGGTCAAGTGAACACGTGTAAAGGAGAAGATTCACCTTTATGTATGAGAAGTAGAGGTTGCCGTGTCACTTGCCAAGCGGACTCTTGACATGGTGATGACCGTAGGATGCTCGCATCACAAGGACTAAGAGATTGGCGTATATAACCTTTGTCGAGCAGCTCACATGCTTGGCATAATCTCCTTCATCTCCTCTGGATTGATGCGGTATGGTGCAAGGTTGGGTAGCGATGCACCAGGAATTAAATCAATTTGATGCTCAATCCTCGAATAGGTGGTAATCCGGTGGCACGTCTTGTGGGAAGGCGTCGGCGAACTCCTGCAAAATGTTATTGACAGCAGCGGGCAAAGAGGAAGGCCGTCCTCGAATGAAAATAATGCCTCTTTGCACACAAAGCATAGCAAACAGATTTGCTAGAATCTAGCTCATCAATATCAGATTTGGTGGCAAATAAACATGCACTTTTCAGGTTTAATTTCGAAGCAACATTAGATGGTTTATTATTAGGCTTCATTTGTTGCTCAAATTCTTTTTCCACAATCTGATTTTCACTCCTATTTTTCTCCTGTTTTGCTTTATTAGCTCTATTAATATCATCTTTCAAAATGGAATCAGGAGTCATAGGAAGCAAAGTAATATTTTTATCCTTGTGAACAAGAGTATCTTGATTGTTTCTACCATGGTGTACAAATTTTTATCAAATTGCCATGGTCTACCAAGTAATAAGGAACATGCTTGCATAGGTACCACATCACAATCAACATAATCAGCATATGTAGAGATACTAAAATACACACGAGCAGATCGTGTTACCTTAACCTTGCGCTGTTGTTGAACCATTGGATGTAGTAAGGATGTGGATGTGGTCTTGTGGCAGAGCTTCTCCACCATATCCATGCTAGCCAAGTTGTTGCAGCTCCCTCCATCTATGATGGCCATGAATAGACGTTCCTTCACAACTCCTTTGTATGGAACAAGTTATGCCTCTGATTTTGCTCACTGTAACCTGCACACTCAAAACCGTTGAGCAACTAAACATTCATACCTGTCCATCTTGGCAGCCATGTATTCGTCTCATGATCGAATCATCTCACCGTGTTCTTCATGTGTAATAAGAGCCAAAGTCTCTTCATCATAGTCACTAGCAGACTCATACCCACCATCCTCGGTGCAATCATCTGCAGCTGAGATTGGCATTCTCTCAAAATGTCCTCTTCCCTTACAGACGACAAATAGTATCACTTGTGTGCTGATGTAGCGGAACCCTCGTGGCGATCTTTCACGTTGGAAGCGGATCACGGGGAATCATGAAGAACGGCGGAAGAACACGAGGAAATCCGGAAGGAGCGAGGAAAACACTCAACCAACAAGGAATCGGTCACAAATGCTAGATCAAAGAACACAAAGAGATACATGATTCAAGGTCAACAAAGGGCGATACAAGCGGTAGCGTTCTTCTCCGAGAGGAGGTCTTGATGGGGTCCACCCTAGGAGGTCTTGAATCCGCGGAGGATCTTCTCCGTGAGGTCGATCTCGAAAGGAAGTAGCCAAGTGGATGAGCAAAGACTCTCACCGAAATATGAGCTAATCAAAGCTAACCTAGAAGGTGGGGAAGAAAAGTATATATAGTCTAGGGGCGAAGGGTACAAGGGCTCGGCCCCAAACAAATCAACTTTTCAGGCGTCGGACGTCAGGAGTCACAGTCGTCCGGAGGCTCGACATAGTCGAAACGTCGGAGGTCTTGGACGTCCGTGGATCGGTTGAGCGTCGTCGGTCGAGACGTCCGAAGCGGCAGACGTCTGTGAATTCCATTGGTGTCCGGCTGCAGACGTCCGGGCGTCGATCGTCCGTGTCTTTGGAGAGGTGTCGGACGTCCGAGTCTTCGGTCGTCCGGCGCAGGACTCCGCAGCTCCGTCTTTCCGTCTTCTCTTCGGGCTTCCCTCGCGGATGGTGTAGGTGTTCCTTGGCTTGCACTCC
>JAHIAM010012098.1:0-10551 GCA_021605205.1 Aegilops longissima
AACATTGAGAATGGTTATGCATCCTCAATCCCAATTAAAGTACTCATCAAAACCCAATAACTTTTATTAGAAGTAACATGTTGAGATTCACATGATATTCAAATACTAGATACTCAAAGCGTCCATAACAGGGGACACGGCTAATCATGATTAGTTTATACACTCTGCGGAGGTTTAGCACTTTTCCCCACAAGACTCGATCGCCTCAGCTTGATTCTACTTTTCATGGTGTTTGAGAAGCGGATGGCCGAGACACGAGTCTTTCGAAGCACTAACACCTTACATGTGGGTGACCGTACCAACCTACATCCCCTACATCGGCTAGCCTACGTGAGTTCGCACATTACTCAACTATGCGAGCCCATATTGGCTTGTGGCTGCACGGAAGTTTCTAGTTTGAATACTCTTATGATCCCTTAGAGCACAGGTGGCGGTCCGAAGAAATCTGAGCAAGTCTGATAGAAACCAGGTGCCTCAATCCACCCAGGATGTGTGTTTAGGTTGCCACCTTAGATAAACCATTCATTTAACAATCTCACATCTCATGGATATACACTCACCCAATCCGTCTACTAGCATAGCATGGCATAAAAAAGCAAGCGTAGAAGTAACTCCCAAGGTTTCATAAGTAAAAGCAGGTAATGGGTACTACCTCAATCTACTTCCCATCCCACAATTTAAGTTGATCCTAAACATGCAAGTGTTTGAGGAATAGGGCTAATGCATAAAACTGGGTAGTAGAAAAGATATGATCAAGTGTTACTTGCCTTGCGATGATCCATGAAACCTAGAGATTGAAGTAACAAGCGGCGCTCAGGTGATCTATGAGACAAACAACAAGCATACAATAAGTACTCATCTAATGCACAGAAATCTCGAATAAAAGATCTAACGGAGAGTTCAACTAAGAACCCAGTTGCAAAAGAATCAAATCAAATAAAACATCGAAAGTCGAAAGTCGAGAAGAAGCGACTCGGTTTTAGCAATTTGAAACTAGGTCAAAATTTTACAGTAGCAAAACTTTGTTTAAGTAGGTTAGTCGAGACGGCGGTTTGAAGCGAAACTCGGCGCTTGAATCACTGATTCCGATAAGCAGGCGAGAAAATAAACAGATTTGAAAATTGAATCGAAATCGAAATCGGAAAATAACGGATTAAATCCTATTAAAAGAAAAAGCACGAATGGTTAAAAGCGGCGGACGTTAGTTAACGAAAACTAACCGCGAACATGTTCATTGAAGCGAGCGGATCGGTGAGCGTTCACTAATTAATAAAACCGGAAAAAATATAAACCATCTAGGGTTTTTAAAAAAACCGGACAACGAATGAAAAACGGATCGGTTTTAAAGCAAAAACCGGACGAGGCGAGGTGGCTACCTCGGTGAGTCGCCGGCGACTCAGGACTTCGGTGGGGCGGCGTGAGGTCGGGTGGCGAGTGGCGGCGTCCGTGGCGGCCTGCAGCGGGCGGCTCGGGTTAGGCGGCGTGGCAGGATGAGGAGAGGGGGGTTATAAAGGGGGCTCCGTGCCTTGGGGAGACGGCAGTGGCAGCGTGGCGAGCGGACTCGGCGGCGTCTTGTGAGGCTCCTCCAGCGAGGCGTCTTGGAAGGCGGTGGGCAGGCGGCTCGTTGGGCAGTGGGCCCTTAGCCCGAGCGGTAGCGTTTTTAAACAAAACTAAGCGGATTTAAAATAAAACCAAGCGAACTCCAAATTAAATAAAATTTATTTTCCCGACTCCTAAAATGAGTCGAACAAAATGAACTTTAAAAGCAGGGCAAATATGCATATTTTTAAAATACTCATTTTTCCCTAAAGCAAATAAACTTTCGAAAACCAAAATTTGATTTATTTATTAAATCTTCATTTTTCCTAAATGTTGGGAAAGTCATATTATTCCCCCTCTTCATTTTTTTATCGGAAAAACTTTTGAAGATAAATAAATAAATCAAATGATCCTATTTTCAAAATTTGAGAAATCCCAAATATGAAAATAATGAAATCTCAACTCTCTCGAGGGTCCTTGAGTTCGTGAAATTTTCTAGGATCGGAATCGAGAAAATATGATATGCATGATGACCTAATGTATAACATTCCAAATTGAAAATTTGGGATGTTACAAACCTCATAAGATGAATCTAGCCCTCGAGATTGGGTTAACTAGAAAATAGGTGAGGTGGTCCTTGAGCAAAACTTCCTCTCTTTCCCGGGTGGCTTCATCTTGATGTGGTGGCTCCACTTTGAACCTTGCAAAACTTGATAACCTTGCTGCGAGTAACTCTGCTGGCATAGTCGAGAATCCTAACTGGTTTCTCCTCATATGTTAAGTCATCCTTCAATGAATTGATTCGGTGGCACTATGTCTCTTACGGTATCTCTGCTATCTGGGGTGACATTTCTTGGTGAGAAACATGGAATACATCATGAACTCGGACAGTCCTTACGGCAATTCCAACTTATAAGCAACTTCTCCCATGCGTTGCAAAATCTTATATGGTCCAATGAAGCGTGGGGCTAATTTTCCTTTAACTCCAAAATGCTTAACTCCTCGGCGGGGATACTCTAAGATATACTCTGTCTCCAACTTCATACTCAATAGCTTTGCGCTTTGAATCTGCATAGCTCTTTTATGCAATTGGGCTACCTTGAGCCTATCTCGAATCAGTTTAACCTACGCTCGGACTCTTTAATCAAATCTGGTCCAAACAATTGGCGATCTCGGTTTAGTCCCATGACAACGGTGTCTGCATCTTCTTCCATCTGAGCCTCGAAAGGTGCCATCTTCAAGCTGGTTTAGTAGCTGTTGTTATAAGAAAATTCTGCATCTGACAAATTATCATCCCAAGCTGGATCCATAATCTAGTGCACAAGCTCTCCATATCCTCCAAAATCTGATTGACTCTCTCGGTCATCCATCGATGCGTGGGTGGAAAAGCTGTCTTGAATTCGATCTGGTTCCCAATGTTTACGTGCTGGTTCCAAAACTTTGAGGTAAATTGGGTTCCTCTATCGATACAATACTCCTCGGAACTCCGTGTAAACACACAATTCTGGTCATGTATATCTTTGCCAACTTAGCACTGCTATAGGTAGTCTTATTTGGAATAAAATGAGCTATCTTAAGTCAAGCGATTGACTATAATCCAAATCGAGTCATATCCGAGCGGGTCTTTGGCAAACCTGTGATGAAATCCATGCCTAGTTTTCCACTTCCATTGGTGTATCGGCAATGGTTGTAACAATCCTGCTGCACGATGCTCTGCCTTTACTTTCGACATACGCCATAGAACTGCTACATACTCCATAATATCCTTCTTCATTCCGGTCCACGAAAGTATTCTTCAAATCCAAATACATCTTGGTATTTCCTGGGTGAATCGAATAGGGTGAATCATGTGCTTCTTGCAAAATCAACTTCCTTATCTACGGGTTATTGGGCACATAAACACGGTCTTGAACCATAGGGTATCGTGCTCATCCTCACGAAATCCTTTAGCTTTTCCTTTGCTCATTTCTCCTTTATAGAGCAACTTCCTTATCGCCTTTTGGGCTTCTCTGATTTTGTCCATCGGTGTTGGTGAATCTCAATGCTGCTACATAGCCTCTTGGAACTATTTCCAAACATAGCTCTCGAAGGTCCTCGGCTAACTCATTGGGTATTCCTCCCATCATTAGGGTATTGGCGTGGCTCTTACGGCTCAATCGTCCTTTCGACATTAGCCTTTCGGGTGATAATGCAATCTCATATCATAATCCTTGATAAGCTCTAACCATCTCCTTTATGCGAGATTCAATTCATACGTGTAAGATGTACTTCAAACTCTTGTGATCCGTATATACTTCACAATGATTTCCAATGAGAAAATGTCTCCATGTCTTTAAAGCATACTGGCTGCTAATTCCAAATCATGTGTGGCATAATTTAACTTCTGAGGCTTAAGTTGTCGTGAAGCATCTGAAACAACTCTTCCTTCTGCATAAGCACTGCTCCAAGTCCTCGGCGTGAGCGTGTAATACACCTCATAATCCTTGGTTTGATCCGGCAATATCAAAGCTGGTGAGGTAACCAATCTTTTCTTCAACTCCGAAAACTTGCCTCACAGTCCTCCGTCCATATGAATTTATTATCCTTCTTCAACAATTTTGTCATAGGCTTTGCAATCCTTGAGAAATTCTCAATGAATCTTGGTAGTATCCTGCGAGTCAGAAACTCGAATCTCTCAACTGTCGTTGGTGCTTCCCATTTATTCTGGTTTCAACCTTTGTGGGATCAGCTGCTATTCCTTCTCCGGATATAACATGTCAGAAATCCAACTTCCTTTAGCCAAAACTCACACTTGCTGAACTTGGCATACAACTGGTGTTCCTCGGTTTCTCCAAAACCAATCTCAAATGTTCCTTATGTTCTTCTTCATTCTTGAGAAAATCAAAATATCATCAATGAACACCACGCGAACTTATCCAAAACTCCATAAACACTTTGTTCATCGGTTCATGAAATAGGCTGGTGCGTTAGTCGAGTCAAATGACATAACGGTATACTCATACAGATCCATATCTTGTAGTAAGCTGTCTTGGGTATGTCCGCTCCCGAATCTTCAGCGATGGTACCACGATGTAAATCGATCTTGGAAAACACTTTAGCTCCTTGCAAGCGATCAAGCAGATCATTTATCATAGGTAGTGGGTACTTGTTCTTGATTGTTACTTCATTCAATCCACGATAATCAACAACCATTCTTAACGATCCATCCTTCTTCTCCACTAACAATACGGGTGATCCCAGGTGAAGAACTTGGCGAATAAAACCTTTACCAATAGTTCCTTAATCGCTTCTTGATTTCCGCCAAATCACATGCGGGCATCACATGCTGATTCCCGATATCGGGCCTGTTCACGGCAGCGGCTCGATCAAAAACTCAATGTCTCTATCGGTGGCATTCACAACTCTTAGGAAATACATCGGAAAATCCTTCTGCTGGTACTTCTTCTGCACCCTCACGATAAGCAATTTACTTGCGCTCTCCTCGGCTTTGTGTGATACATACTTGATCCTTCTTCCTTACGGTGTGGTGAGCAAAATTGACTTTGTGGTGCAATCTATATTCCTCCATACTTTGATAACCAATCCATGCCTAATATCATCAATCCTTGGGATTCCGAACTATTAGATGCGAGGGAAAACATAGTGTCCAATCCGTAATGGCGATCGACACACCATTTACTAGCCATGTATTCTGCTCGGGTGAGGTTACTAGCATGGGTGACCTAAGGGCTTGGGTGATAATTTGTACTCATCCACAAATCCCTTGATATGTATGAATCGATGCACGATGTCGAAAAGAACAAGCTGCGAGTAATGACAACAAAAACTTACCGATTCTTGCATCGGGCTGATCTTCAACCTCCTCCACATCAATGTGGTTCACATCCCTTGTTGAAAGGGTTGGGCTTCTTTCGAGCTTCCATTGCCATTTCCATTACGGCCTTACAGGCGTCATTTGCATAATGCCCGGTCTTGCGGCACTTAAAACAAGTGGCGTGACTCAGGTCTACCTTGGATGGTGTTGGCCGGTTGGTGCGATTCTGTCCATTGCTTCCTCCATTCCGTTCCCATTCTTGGTGCCATTATGGTTATCTGAATTACCTCCTCCATGGGTATCTGGCTGAATTCCTGATTTAGGGGTATATGAGGCTGCTGGGCTCGAGTTATACTTTCCACATCCATACTTCCTCTTGCGGTTCTCAATTTCTTCTGCTTTCCTTCAATCATGAGGCTCGGTCTACCAACTCTGGTAGTTATTGAAAGTTGCTACCATCACGGCATCTTGAACTCATCATTCGGTCCTTCTAGAAACTTCTCTGTTTAGCGGCGTCTATACAGCGTCATCTAGGGCATAACGTGCTAACTTACTAAAATCATCTACGTCTTGTGTGATCCTTCCTCCTTGGCGTAAGTTGAAACTCACGCTTCTTCATGGCCATAGCTCCTGCTGAAACATGGGCGGTCTGAAGCTTCTGGCAGTCCCATGTGGCGGTGTCTACGGAGTAAGTGGCTGTAAAATTCTCCCACCATCTGCTGCGGGTCCTTCAAGGCTGATGTCTGCAAACTTCACCTTTCTCCATCTGTGCATCCTGCGGTGGTCAACTCCTTCCTATCTTGCGGAGCCAATCATACTGCTACAATCGGCTCGGTGCTCTTTGGAATACCGGATTCAGTCTAAGAAGCGAGTCAAGTGATCCATGGTGGTGGTGGTGGTGGTGGGTTGTTGTTGTTGTTGTTGCCAGTTACGCACCAATGTTTGAATCGAGGTGTATACCTTCTTTGAATCAATTGGGTGATCTCTGGCGGGAAAAGCGAACCGGAGTCGCGTCTGGAGGCATCGATGGGTTTAGAAAAGGCGAAATTAAGAATAGAATGAGGTCTAAGAATCACTACCCAAATGCACATGAGCAAATGCACACAAAATCACTTCATTCAATCAAACAAAGGGCTTACAGCTCTAACTATAAAAAAGTCGTGTACTATAATGTTTACATGGAGGAATACTACTAATATGTGGGGACTTCTACTAATTTGAGCGGTGGAAGACTCCATGATGTACTCGCTCGTCTTCAAAGTCGGGTTCCTTGGGATCCGAATCGGTGTCGTCGATGTTGATGTAGTCGCTTGGACAACCGACATCTTGGTCTTCATTCTGAGCACCAACTTCTTCTTGAGTTCTTGATCTCGTACTTAAGATCGTTATTGTGTCTCGCTAGAGCTCTGATCTCGTCCATGTAGTCCTTGCGTGTAGTCTTTAATTCTTCTTCAATTTCGATGATCCTTCCCTTTGCATTACGCAACTCCAACATATCGTTGCATCTGGTTCTCTGGCGTCGAATGTGCTGGTTTAACTCTGGATGAAAGCTGCAATGGATCTATCCTTCTTGGTCTTGACTATGTCCCATTGTTCATCTCGGCGTCCAAATCGATAGATGGTGTCTTTGAGGTCTTCTTGATAAACTTCTCCAATCGTCCCATGGTGATATGAGCTGCCATGCTCTTTCCCGGACTTGGTGGGTGCCTGAAAACACTATCTATAGGCTTGGTGATTGGGCGAATGTCCTTCTGGAACATGAGCTTGAATCTTCAGCGCTCCTCTTGAGCGGTGGCGTTGAAAGTTCGGTGAAGCTTGGTAGTCAATGTTCGGTGCTTGGTGACTTCCTTCAAGTGAAATCAAAGGTGTGCCTTCATCGGTTGGGTGTACTTGATCTTGGCGTCGTCATCCTAAAAGTAGAAAAGATGAGGAGTTAGAAAATGGGAAGAGAGTAGTGATCTATGGCTTTAACTTAGTGGTGCGTGTCCTACGATCGGGTGTGCTCGATACCATCTCTGGCGACCAGACCGAATGGATCAAGTCTACGTGCTCGGTGTCATCCTGGATCGATAATCTGACACCACATGCTTGAAGGATTTATAGCGAGTAGCAATCACACACTTATTTCAACGTTTTCCACAGGGAACTTATTACAATAATATGGCTTAAGGCCATCTAATAATAACAACGGAAGGCTTGGAAGATAAGTGAGTCCATCAACTCCATCGGCATCACTGAGTATAGAACCACGACCTAACACCTTACTAAATCGTCAGAAAATCGCAACATGAAAGTTGCAGCCAACAATTGACACATGGAATATCTTTGGCAATGTAACACATAGAAACAATGAAGGAATGAGCCTATACTACATGCATATATGGCTGGTGGAAAAGCTCTCTGATTACATTTTGCATAAAGCTAGTTTTCCCTACAACAAAGGAATAATTTTATTTAACTATCATGGTGGTTGTTAAACATTGAGAATGGTTGAAGCATCCTCAATCCCAATTAAAAGTACTCATCAAAACCCAATAACTTTTATTAGAAGTAACATGTTGAGATTCACATGATATTCAAATACTAGATACTCAAAGCGTCCATAACGGGACACGGCTAATCATGATTAGTTTATACACTCTGCGAGAGGTTTGCACTTTTCCCCACAAGACTCGATCGCCTCGCTTGGTTCTACTACATGGTGTTTGAGAAGCGGATGACCGAGACAGGTCTTTGAAGCACTAACACCACATGTGGGTAGACCGTACCAACCTACATCCCTACATCAGCTAGCCTACCCGTAGAGTTCGCACAACTTACTCAACTATGCGAGCCCATATTGGCTTGTGGCTGCACGGAAGTTTCGGTTTGAATACTCTTATGATCCCTTAGAGCACAGGTGGCGGTCCAGAAGAAATCTGAGCAAGTCGATAGAAACCGGTGCCTCAATCCACCCAGGATGTGTATTTAGGTTGCCACCTTAGATAAACCATTAATTTAACAATCTCACATCATCATGGATATACACTCACCCAATCCACATCTACTAGCATAGCATGGCATAAAAAGCAAGCGTAGAAGTAACTCCCAAGGTTTCATAAGTAAAAGCAGGTAATGGGTACTACCTCAATCTACTTCCCATCCCACAATTTAAGTTGATCCTAAACATGCAAGTGTTTGAGGAATAGGGCTAATGCATACAAAGCTGGGTAGTAGAAAAGATATGATCAAGTGTTACTTGCCTTGCGATGATCCATGAAACCTAGAGATTGAAGTAACAAGGCGCACTCCGGGTGATCTAGCTTGAGACAAACAACAAGCATACAATAAGTACTCATCTAATGCACAGAAATCTCGAATAAAAGATCTAACGGAGAGTTCAACTTAAGAACCCTGGTTGCAAAAGAATCAAATCAAATAAAACATCGAAAGTCGAAAGTCAAGAAGAGCGACTTCGGTTTTAGCAATTTGAAACTAGGTCAAAATTTTACGAGTAGCAAAACTTTGTTTAAGTAGGTTAGTCGGGCGGCGGTTTGAAAGCGAAACTCAGCGCTTGAATCACTGATTCCGATAAGCAGGCGAGAAAATAAACAGATTTGAAAATTGAATCGAAATCGAAATCGGAAAATAGCGGATTAAATCCGATTAAAAGAAAAAGCGCGAATGGTTAAAGCAGCGGACGTTAGTTAACAGAAACTAACCGGCGAACATGTTCATTGATCGAACAGGTCGGTGAGCGTTCACTAATTAATAAAACCGGAAAATATATAAACCATCTAGGGTTTTTTAAAACCCGGACAACAAACGAAAAACCGGATCGGTTTTTAAAGCAAAACCGGACCGGGCGAGGTGGCTACCTCCGTGAGTCGCCAGCGGGCTCAGGACTTCGGTGGGCGGGGGTCGCGGGTGCGAGATGGCGGCGTCCGTGGCCAGCGGACGGCGGTCATGAGCAGGCGGCTCGGGTTAGAGGCGGCATGAGATGAGGAGAGAGGCGGGGTTATAAAGGGGGGCTCCGGTGCCTTGGGGAGGACGCAGCAGTAGCGTGGCGAGCCGGACTTCGGCGTCTTGTGGGAGCTCCTCCATGAGAGGCCTTGAAGGTGGTGGGCAGGCGGCTCGGTTGGGCCCTTAGCCCGAGCCGGGCGTTTTTAAAACAAAACTAAGCAGTTTAAAATAAAACCAAGCGAACTCCAAATTAAATAAAATTTATTTTCCCGACTCCTAAAATGAGTCGAACAAAATGAACTTTAAAGCAGGGCAAATATGCATATTTTTAAAATACTCATTTTTTCCTAAAGCAAATAAACTTTCGAAAACCAAAATTTGATTTATTTATTAAATCTTCATTTTTCCTAAATGTTGGGAAAGTCATATTATTCCCCTCTTCATTTTTTTATTGGAAAAACTTTTGAAGATAAATAAATAAATCCAAATGATCCTATTTTCAAAATTTGAGAAATCCCAAATATGAAAATAATGAAATCTCAACTCTCTCCGAGGGTCCTTGAGTTGCGTGAAATTTTCTAGGATCGAATGCGAGAAAATATGATATGCATGATGACCTAATGTATAACATTCCAAATTAAAATTTGGGATGTTACAAACAAAAATTCTTCAAGGCGTTAGTCCTCGATTTGATCCTTTTGGTCATTTGATGACAAAGGGGAGAAATTTGAGTTAGTCTTCAAGCGGGTCTTGTTTTTTGCCTATATATAGTAATTTATTCTTGTTAAGTTATGACTCTCGTTCTTGAGAAAACTTTTATTGGATCGAGTTGTAATCTTAAACCCGATGGTGCTTTGATACTTTTGATGCATTATGCTCGCACTATGCTACGATTCTCTTGAGCTCCTTGAAAATCTTCATAGCAAATCAATTTGGGCTCTGATTCTCTTGATCGTTATTTAGCATCTGAATTACATCAAGCACCATATTTCATCATGCATTTCAAATTCTTCATATTATATGTCAAATCGTGTATGAATTACAAGATATAGGGGAGATCTCCATGATTCAACTCTTCAAATGTGCATTGCCTCAAAAGCAAATTCCTCACTATGCACATCTTGAGGGGAGTTCTTTTATATCTTGCAATCAAATTGCTCATTATCGTGTTACACTTCATATGTTTATCCCGTTGAAAACTTAGCCTATATTGTCATCAATCACCAAAGGGGAGATTGTAAGTGCATCTAGTGCCC
>JAHIAM010012100.1:0-11790 GCA_021605205.1 Aegilops longissima
GGACAAACCCCGGCCCCCGCCTCTTGCCCGCCAAAACCCCCAGGCCCGCCCGCCTTCCCGCCCTTCGGTCCGCCGCGCCTCCCGGCCCGCCGCCGCCCCGCCCCCCCGCCGCCGCCCGCCCGGCCTTGGGCCCCCTCCCCCGCCCGGCCCCCCGCGCCCGGCCCGCCCTCCGCCGCGCCCGCCTCCCCTCCTCGCGGGCTCGCCGGCCCCCCCCCGCCCGGGTCTCCCGGGGCCCTGGAATCCCCAGCGTTGACTTCTCTCTCCCCCTTTTTTCCTAAGTCTTGCATCTCGGTGATTTTGTGCATTTTCAACATGCTATATCTTCATCCGTAGATCCATTTTTGCGTATAATATGTCAAAATGTTCGTCTCGAAGAGTAGATCATTTCATTCCATTGCATCATTTTCATTTGAGCTCATCTTGATGCCCGAAATGCTGTTGGAAGAGTGCTATGTTTTAGTTTCTGATTTTTATCAGAATTGCACTTTTATTATTTTGCCATGATTAATATGTACCCTATGAATTTGAGTCCTACATGTGTTTTGTAAAATCCATTCCATCTTTCCAGGGGTTATATGTATTTTTGTGATCTATGTGGGACTAGCACAAGCATGCAAAGTAGGTGTCCTAATGTTGCTGATTTCAGCCCTGTTTTAGCTGATTTTGATGCCATGTTAACTTGATGATACGAGATCTATGCATATTTTGAGATACTTCAGTAAGGGTGTTTTGTAAAGCATGCTTCTCTATCCATCCATGCCTTTGTTTGCAATTATGGGTGCCATAGCTTTCAATCGAGCTCTACTTTTGCTATCAAATGTTTCCTGGCAGATTGTACGTGTTATTCAATTTTGCCTAGCTTGTTGTGGTTGATCCATTAGCTATGTTAGTGTTCTTGCCATGTATGTCTTCTATGTCATGTCTTCTTGATGTATGTTTTAGTTTATCATTTAAGGCTCTGTAGTAGTGCATTGAGCTTGTTAACATTCTCGTTATCAGTTTTGACATGTCATTTGTAATTTTAACAAGACTTTCAATATTGACATGGGGTTACTATATTTTCTAGTCCTTTTGGCTTATGGTCAGTAAGGGACTTTTGTCTACTTTGAGTAGATTCATGCCATGCCTTGTTTTGCTATTTTAAGGTCCTGTAGCATGTAGTTTTGCTGCTCTGAACATTGCAACCTGATGCTGTTTTGCCATGTCAGCCTGATATTTTGACTTTTGCCATGCTTGTTTGAACCTGTTATGATGTGAACTAGCCGTCCAGTGCTCATCTTTTTCGAGCATCATGTTAATCACTGCCATGTGCTTTGTTTTGTTTGGGTGCAGTAGCTTAATTATTTGTTGCTTGCTAAGTGGCATCATGCTGTTAATGGCAGATTTCGCCATTCTTGTTTTGCTTGCCATTTCAAACCGTGCATCCCCGGTGATCTTTATATCGATTTCAACGAAATCATCTCATCTTTCAGTGGCATGCTTGGTTTGCCAAGTTGATGCCTGTTCATCATTACCTTCGGGCCCTAAGCATTGCATATCGCATCCGCATATCATGTCATGTTTTGCATCATGTTGATTGTGCATTGCCGTGATTTATTGGGTTCCTTTGTTTGTGTTGTTGCTTTGGGTAGAGTCGGGAGGCGAGTCGTGAGCGAAACCTGTTGAAACGTTTGAGGATCAAGCTTTGACAACTCGAGAACATTAAATGACCATACCCTGAAATCACTTCTATCTTTGCTATGCTAGTTGCTCCTCTTTTTACCTTGCTGCGATGCCTACCACTTGCTATATCATCCACCCATATTGCCATGTCAGCCCTAACCATCCTTTTAGCAAACCGTTTTGGCTATTTACCCTTTTTCGGCCCTCTTATAAGCGTTGCTAGTTGCGGTGAAGTGAAGTTTGTTCCTTGTTGGAACATGGAGATGTTGTTCCTTTTGGAACATGTTTACTTGTTGGGATATCACAATATATATCTGCTATAATTAATACATCTATATTTGGTAAAGGGTGGAAGGCTCGGCCTTACAGTGTTTTGTTCCCTCTTCCCCTAGTTTCCGTCATACGGTGTTATGTTCCTTGATTTTGCGTTCCTTACGGTTGGGTGATTTATGGGACCCCCTTGAATTGCTTTGAATAAGACTCCTCCGAAGGCCCAACATTGGTTTTACCATTTACCTAAGCCTTTTCCCCGGGTTTCCGAGCGGGGTCATCTTTATTTAACCCGGGCGTTCTCCTTGATTCTGGTCCAACCAAATGTCCGGGCCTGGCAACCGGTCTATTTAACCCACGTCTTGCCTGGTGGCCCGAGGAGATATGTGCAGCTCCTATCGGGTTTCGGCAATTCGGGTTTTTCTGGTCTTGTTTTATTCTGTCGAAATGTCTTGTAGTCGGATTCGAGATTGATCGGGTCTTCGGTAGAAGAATATCCCGTTGACCGTGAGAGCTTATAATGGGCTAAGTTGGACACCCTGCGGGTAATATCTTTGGCCGTGCCCTGGGTTATAGGCGGGGAATTTGTTAATGTCGGTTGTAGAAAACCCAAAGTTGACCTCAAATAAAATACATCAACGGCGTGTGTAAGTGATGGTTCTTCTTGGTCGGAAGTGAACAGTGTTGGAGTTATGTCGGCGTAAGTAGTTGGGATCACTTCTTGATCACTACTAGTTTCCACCGTCTTTGCTTCTCTCCTCGCTCTCTTTTGCGTGTAGCCACCATATATGCTACGCCTGCAGCTCCACTTTACTACTCGGTCCTTCCTATAGCTTAAATAGTCTTGATCTGCGGGTGTGGATTCTGAGTCCCGTGACTCAGATACTTCAAAACATTGGAGGTTCGATGAGGCGGTCGGGTGATTCAAGAGCTCAAGTGGGAGTTGCGAGGCGTGGTGTTACTATTGTCTTTCGATGATGTGTGGTGCCCGTTGGGCGATTGAGGATCTGTGAGCATTTGGGTATCTTCTTTTATTTTGGTTCCGTGGTCGGACCTTGAGTGTACTCGAAATGGATGTTTATTTATGTCTTTGTGAAGTGGATTTGTAAGCCAACTATGTATCTTTCCCTTAATTATTACATGGGTTGTGTGAAGATTACCTCACTTGCGACATTGCTTTCAATGCGGTTATGCCTCTAAGTCGTGCCTCGACCGTGGGAATATACCGCATCGGGTAAAGTGTTCGAGCCTTCCCGACTTGGAGCCCCCTTGATTGTTTCTTGGCGTTGTTGAGTCTAGAATGGAAAATGTTTTGAGTCTTAGGATTTATATATCGGATGGATTCTTTTTACTTGGTCCTTAAATGCTCGGTGAGGTATCTGCGGAGTTTTGACTCCTCTTCTCAAATTTAAAAAATTTTTTTAGGATCCGTGGGTATCTTGGAATCGTTGATGGTTTTGTGGCGGAACATTGTTCTTGGTGCCTCGACATTTAGGGGTTGTGGCGGTGTCCGGGGAGTTGAGCTCGGTGTTGTCGTCACAATTTTATCGTTCGATTCTGGAATACGAGTTTTGCCGACATGAAATCTCTTTTGTGCGGTTGGTGAGATAACCGATAGCCCGATCTTTTGGCGAGTCGGGAATATGCCATGACTTGATAACGGATGTTTTGAAGGTCGGGTACCGATTTAGGAATTTCTTGGTTATGTGTTGGGATGGATACAATTTGGATCTAGGTATTGTTAGTTTGGGTGATATATTTTGTGTCCCTGTCCCCAACACCAGATTGCATAACAAAAGTTTGGGGTTTATAGGTGGGAATTCTAGTAGCTACGGGATATTCTTTCCGCGGATGTATGATTTGAGATTGGGGTTCAGTTAGTGGTCCGCCCATTCCGGTCGATTCGTGGTGGAGGCGTCTTAAAGAATCCTTGGCTATGCTGATTGGGGCGTCTTGTTGTCTTGGCGTCCCTATCGTCGTGTCTGTGGCCCCACCCAAACTTTTGAAATCTCTATCATGTGTTTGTTCGGCTCATTCTAAAGCCAACCTTTTGTTTTCAGTTGGATATTGATTTGTTTCTAAGGCGGATGTTGTTTCCATATCTTTATCTAAGTGGCTTCTCACCTTAATGGGCGTGTGATGATTAACTTTGGAATTCATTCGTTCATTCTTGTTGAATGTTTATTGTGAAGACTATATGTTGCAATTTCTATCCGTTGATTCTACTTATCAATTTGTCTATCAAAGGACTAACGGATGTCACCCTCTTGGGATGGCTCTGCTCGAATCCGGATCGCAATGATGGGGATGTCGAACCCTCCCCTCCACCTCCACCTCCGCCTCGGAGGCCGGCAAGCTATCATGGCAGCCACCAATGCCAATGCTCGATGATTTTGGCCTCTTGCAAAAGCGTTCAGGGCAAAGGCAATCAAGGCAATCAAGGCAATCAAGGTCAAGGCAACAATCAGCCACCTTTGCTACTCCGTCGGTTCCTGCTAATCGGAAGTCTTTCGGTTTGTGTTGAGGCAAGGGCCGGATGATTGGTTAGTGGACATTGCAAGCACTTTGGTAGCAATGTCGGACCGAGGACTTTGTCAAGTTTGCATCGTTTCAACTCAAGGATCAAGCTCTGAGTGGTACCCAATACAAAGATTCGAGAGGAGGTCGTGTCATTACAGGATGAGTTCGCGTGATTTCAGCTCATCACATTCGAAAAGTGTTGTTGAGAGCAAGCGTGAGGGTTCCGCAATCTCAAGCGGGCAACATTCTCTATCAATACAATATCCAGTTCGAAGCTTCCTTCGTTTTGCTAAGCAAGGCGTGCACGATGAAAGTATGATCTATCAATTGGGTGGTGCGAGAAAGATCTGCAATTACCTCTTGTCTTTTTGAGCGGATAAGTATGATGATTTCTACAACATGGCCTCAAGCAAGCGGCTCAGCTCAAATTGAGGCTTCTAAGAAGAAATCGGGGATGGTTCAGTCCTCTTCGTCCTCTCAAGTGGCGTAAGCGGCGGTTTTACCCCTCCTCCGTTCCTCGGCCTTACCCGGGAAGAACTCGGTGGCCGTGGATCTTCCACCCACCCAAAAGCTATCAGAACAAGTCTAATTCTCAAGCTCCAGGTCAAGTGCTCCTTACCACCGTCCGCTCTGGGGTCACTTGCAACAAATTCGGGAAGGGTCACTATTTGAACAAGTGCTTCAACGGGCGCCTTCGCCTCCTCCTCTTGAAATCTTCCGGCAATGGGTGGTCAAGCATAATCCCAAGTTGCCAAGGTCAATATGATGAATGCAGCTCAAGCGGAGGATTCTTGATGTGATAATGGGTAATCTCCGTTAATGATATTCTGCAAAAGTCTTATTTGATCTGGTGCATCTTTTCTTTCATTCAAGACCTTTTGCATCCGAAAATTTGCATCTTGTTGATTCCTAACCATAGCGGTTTCTCTCGGGTTTGTTCATGAATACAAAATGATGGGGATGTTTCTATCAAGATGGGGAATTATAATTTCCTAAACCAATTGTTCTTGGTGACTGGATATTGATCTTATTCTCGGAATGGGTGGCTTTATCGGCCAAAAGCTCGGCTTGATTGTGCTGCGGAAATTCAATTGACTCACTCTTCTAATGATGTGATCATCTATGCCCTTTCGTGATGAAACCATTGGTTGTTTTCTCTCAATGAAAAGGCGGGAATGCCATCTCTCAATTCGATCGTTTGTAGTACCAAGATGTCTTTCGGAAGAGCTTGGGTATGCCTCCTCATCGGCCGATTGAGTTGTTTCGATCTTGAGCACACCTGAACCCGTTTCAGCGTCCATACAAGCTTGGACCTGAAGGCTGAAGGAATTGAAGAAGCTCGATGAACAAAGGCAGGTTTGATCGGAGAGTTCATCTCCTTGGGGTTGTGGTGTTCTTTTGTCCAGAAGAAGGATGGCGCGGACCGACTTTCGTCGATTACCGTCCATTGAATAAAAGACAATCAAGAACAAGTATCCACTTCCCAACATCAATGAGCTTTTGAGCAACTCAAAGGTGCTCTGATGTTCTCAAGCTTGACCCGTATTATCATCAGTTCGCATTTGAACAAGATATTCCCAAGCAGCATTGAACAAGCTTTGGTTCTTATGAATACTGTCATGTCTTTCGGCCCGTCAATGCTCCTCCATTCTCTCGGATGATGAACTTCATATTCAACCCTACACCAATGAATTGTCTTGGTCTATCTTGATGATATTTTGGTCTTCTCCAAGAATAAGAAGGATCATGCCAAACATTTCGATTGGTGCTAGACAAGCTCGAGTATCAATTCTATGCTAAGTTCTCCAAATGTGAATTTTGGCGATGAAGTGCTTTATCTTGGTCATATCATCTCGCCAAGGGCATTGTTGATCGAGGTGTCCAAATTGTGAATTGGGAACCTCCTCGGAATGTCAAGCACTCCGATTTTCTTGGTCTTGCAAGCTATTGGAAGATTGTTGAGAACTTCTCCAAGATTGCAAAGCCTCTTTCCAACCTCCTCGGAAAGCATGAAGTATATACGGTCTCCGGTGTGCGTTGCTTTCAATACCCTCAAAGAAACTCGTCCACTCTTCGACTCCTCTGATGAATCCAAGCCATATGAAGTTTTACTGATGCTTCTCTTCAAGGTCTCGGTTTTGTGTTAATGCAAGAGAGGTTGTGGCATACCTCTCCCATTGAAGCCCAGGAAGAACTACCCCCTCACGATCTTGAGTTGGCGGCGTTGTCCATGCATTGATTACGTGGAGACATCTCTTGTTGGGAAGGAAAGTGGACATTTTCAGATCACAAGAGTCTCAAGTACATCTTCCTCAGCCCAACCTCAACCTCAGGCGGACTCGATGGGTGAAATGATTCAAAAGTACAACCCAAGTATTGGTATACTCGGAAGCCAATGTCATTCAGATGCTTTGGCGGAAAGCTTCTTGATCTAATCCTCAAGCCCTTTCCGGATCTCTGTGAATCTTTCAGCTGAATCTTCAAGTTGTTCCTCAAGGCTTTCTTGCCAACCTCATAGTCTCTCCTACTTTGGAAGATCAGATTCGTGAGGCTCAACTTGGATGCCATGGTGAAAAAGGTGAAGCGTGGTATCGACAAGGGCATTTCAAGTACAAGTGCTTCCGATGACAAAGACACTCTGTTCTTTGAGGACGGATTGTGGTTCCTAAGGGTGATCTGAGAAAAGTCATTATGAGCGAGGCTCACAATTACTTCTATCCATTCATCCTGGAAATCGAAGATGTACCATGACCTCAAGCAGTCATATTGGTGGACTCGAATGAAGCGAGAATTGCTCAATTCGTGAATGAGTGTGATGTCTGCGAGAAGAGTGAAAGCGAGAACACCAAAGACCAGCTGGTCTCCTCCAACCTCTTGCTATTCTGAATGGAAGTTTGATCATATTGAAATGGACTTACGTGGTTGGCTTTCCAAAGTCAAAGCGTGGAAATGATGCTATCTTCGTTGTCATTGACAAGCTTACTAAAGTGGCTCATTTTCTTCCTATCAAAGAATCCATCACAGCAGCTCGGTTAGCGAGCTATACACCTCAGGATTGTCTCCTTGCACGGCATTCCACAAGTGATCTCTTGGACCGTGGCAGCATCTTTACCTCCAAGTTTTGGATTCTTTTGGAAGGCCATGGGCACCAACATTCGTTTCAGCCTGACTTTCCATCCTCAAACAAGTGGCCAAGTCGGCGAGTTAATCAAATCCTTGAAGATATGCTCGGGGCTTGTGTCATTTCCTTCGGTATGAAGTGGGAAGATTGTCTTCCATATCGAGTTCTCTTACAACAACAGCTTCCAGCGAGTTAGGCGAGGCCCCATTGAAATTCTCTATGGCGGAAAGCCGTACTCCTCTCAATTAGTGCGAGGCAGTTGAGCGCCAACTTCTTGGCAATGACTTGATCCTGAAGAAGAAATGTGCCAAGTCATTACGTTGAGAATCTCAAAGCCCGCATAATCGCGGAAGACTATTATGATGATAAGCACCGTGATGTGACTTTTGAAATCGGAGACCATGTCTACCTCGCGTCTCTCAATGAAAGGCACTCGTAAACCCGGTATCAAAGAAGCTTGCCCCTAGATCGTGTCCTTTCAAGATCATTGGAAAGAAGCGATCTTTTATCATCAACGAGCTTCCATCCAACTTTGCAAGCGTGCGATGTGTTTCACGTGTCACCTTCGCCAGTGCTAAGACTCTGAGCACTATCAACTTGAAGAGATTGACCTTCAAAGATCTCTCTTATCATGAGCACCCGTTGCTATTCTTGAAGAAACGGCGCAAGACTGCATAACAAGTCAATCAAATTCCTGAAAGTGAAGTGGTCACACCATTCCGAGAAGCTACACAGGGCGCGAGGATCACCTCCGTTCAGAATATCAGGGTTCTTTCGGTCCTAGATCTGGGGCGAGATCCTCTTGTAGTGGTGGAGTGTTGTAACACCGAAGTAACTTTCCATATTTGTAACTCCAACTCTTGCCATTTTCGGCATTGATATATGATATTCCCTCCGTGGTTGGGTTTTCTCCTTTTTGCATTTTGTCCATGTCATGCATTTTATATTATGTCATCATGTGCATCGCATTTGCATCGTGTTAGTCTCATGATTCAGAGCATTTTTCCGTTGTCCGTTTGCAATCAACACTCCTATCTCCCCGTGGTCCTTTTTCGTTTTTCGTGTGCGGTATTAAACCTTCTCGAAATGGACGAGGTTTGTCTAGTGGCCTTGGTATACCACCGTAGACCACCGGTCAAGTTTGGTCATTTGGAGCTCGTTTGGTACTCAGCAGTTAGCACTCTCTAAAGGCCTCTTTTAAGTTGCAGCCAACACCCTCAAAACAGCCCAATAACCCATCTAAGTCACTTCCATGCTCTCCGTCGTTCGATCACGATCGTGTGGTAGCTTCACCTCATTTGGACTCTCCTAGCTCCCTCTGCCTATTTAAACAAACCTCCCCAATGGGATCATCTCCCAGAAACCTAATTTTTCCTCCTCGCCCATGCTTGGGAACACCGTCGGCCGGGCAATCCCTCCCGCGCCTCGGCTGCCCGCCTGCCCGCCCGTACTTGGCCGTGCCCGGCCGCGCCGGCCCTACGCCGCCGCCGGGCCATGTGCCAGCCTTGCCTTCATGCTTGAACCCATCTCACTTCGGCCTTGTATCACCTCCCTCCCTCGCGGGCTCATGGAACCCCACCCTGACGCCCACTCGATCCCGGTCCCGGCCCGGCCTCGAGATCCAGCAGCGTTGACTTCTCTCTTTTTATTTCTCTAAGTCTTGGCATATCGGTGATATTTTGTTCCATTTTAACATGCTATATCTTATCCGTAGATCCATTTTTTGCGTATAATATGTCAAAATGTTCTCCAAAGTGATCATTTCATTCATTGCATCATTTTCATTTGAGCTCATCTTGATGCCCGAAATGCTGTTGGAAGAGTGCTATGTGATGTTGTTTCTGATTTTTATCGGAAGTTGCACTTTATTATTTTGCCATGATTAATATGTGCACCTATGAATTTGAGTCCTACATGTGTTGTAAAATGCCATGCCATCTTTCAGGGGTGTATGCCATGTATTTTGTGATCTATGTGGTGACTAGCACAAGCATGCAAAGTAGGTGTCCTAATGTTGCTGATTTCAGCCCTGTTTTAGCTGATTTTGATGCCATGTTTAACTTGTGATACCGAGAGATCATATTTTGAGATACTTCAGTGGGTGTTTTGTAAACATGACTTGCTCTATCCATCCATGCCTTTGTTTGCAATTATGGATGCCATAGCTTGAGTCAATCGAGCTCTACTTTTGCTATCAAATGTTTCTGGCAGATTATCGTGTTATTCAATTTTGCCTAGCTTGTTGTGGTTGATCCATATATGCTATGTTAGTGTTCTTGCCATGTATGTCTTCTATGTCATGTCTTCTTGATGTATGTATGTTAGTTTATCATTTAAGGCTCTGTAGTGAGTGCATTGAGCTTGTAACATGCCCTCTCGTTATCAGTTTTGACATGTCATGTTGCTGAATCTGTTAACAGACTTTCAATATTGACATGGGTGTTACTATATTTTCTAGTCCTTTTGGCTTATGGTCAGTAAGGGACTTTTGTTCTATGCTTTGGTAGATTCATGCCATGCCTTGTTTTGCTATTTAAGTTCCTGTAGCATGTAGTTTTGCTCTGAACATTGCAACCTGATGCTGTTTTGCCATGTCCAGCCTGATATTTTGTGCACTTTTGCCATGCTTGTTTGAACCTGTTATGATGTGAACTAGCCGTAGCTCAGTGCTCATCTTTGTCGAGCATCATGTAGATCACTGCCATATGCTTTGTTGATACGTTTGGGTGCAGCAATTATTTGTTGCTTGCTAAGTGGCATCATGCTGTTAATGGCAGATTTGCCATTCTTGTTTTGCTTGCCATTTGCAAACCGTGCATCCGTTCCGGTGATCTTTATATCGATTTCAACGAAATCATCTCATCTTTCAGTGGCATGCTTGGTTTGCCAAGTTGATGCCTGGTTCATCATTACCTTAGGCGCACATAAGCATTGCATATCGCATCCGCATATCATGTCATGTTTTGCATCATGTTGATTGTGCATTGCACTGATTTATTGTGGTTCCTTTGTTTGTGTTGTTGCTTTGGGTAGAGTCGGAGGGATGCGTGAGCGAGGAACCTGTTGAGAGCGCTTTGAGGATCAAGCTTTCGACAACTCGAGAACATTGCGAGCGAATGACCATACCCTCGAAATCACTTCTATCTTTGCTATGCTAGTTGCTGCTCTTTTGCTATGCCTATGCTGCGATGCCTACCACTTGCTATATCATGCCACCCATATTGCCATGTCAGCCTAACCATCCTTTCCTAGCAAACCGTTGATTGGCTATGTTACCTTTTTCGACCCTCTTATAAGCGTTGCTAGTTGCGGTGAAGCTGAAGTTTGTTCCTTGTTGGAACATGGAGATGTTGTTCCTTTTGGAACATGTTTACTTGTTGGGATATCACAATATATATCTGCTATAATTAATACATCTATATACTTGGTAAAGGGTGGAAGGCTCGCCTTATGCAGTGTTTTGTTCCTCTTGCCACCTAGTTTCCGTCATACCGTGTTATGTTCCTTGATTTTGCGTTCCTTACGGTTGGGTGATTTATGGGACCCCCTTGACGATTCGCTTTGAATAAGACTCCTCAGCAAGGCCCAACTTTGGTTTTACCATTTGCCACCTAAGCCTTTTCCCCGGGTTTCGCGAGCCAGGGTCATCTTTATTCCCAACGGGCAGTTCTCCTTCGAGTGCTGGTCCAACCTGGGCGATGTCCGGCGCCCCTAGGCAACGAGGGTCTATGCCAAAGCGTCTTGCCCATCCGGTGTGCCACGAGCGAGATATGTGCAGCTCCTATCGGGTTTGTCGGCACATTGGTGGCTTTGCTGGTCTTGTTTTATTCTTTGTCGAAATGTCTTGTAGTCCGGGATTCGAGATTGATCGGGTCTTCGGTAGAAGAATATCCTTCGTTGACCGTGAGAGCTTATAATGGGCTAAGTTGGGACACCCTGCGGGGTAATATCTTTCGGCCGTGCATGGTTTATGGCAGATGGGAATTTGTTAATGTCGGTTGTAGAAAACAAAGTTGACCTCAAATAAAATACATCAACGGCGTGTGTAACCGTGATGGTCTCTTCTCGGAGTCCGGAAGTGAACAGTGTTGGAGTTATGTCGGCGTAAGTAGTTCGGGATCACTTCTTGATCACTACTAGTTTCACGACCGTGCTTCTTCTCTTCTCGCTCTCTTTGCGATAGCCACCATATATGCTGATAAACTGCTGCAGCTCCA
>JAHIAM010012102.1:0-14272 GCA_021605205.1 Aegilops longissima
CCAAAACCCGGCGCTCCTCGTCCATTCCTTCGCGCCGCCTTTGCGAAATTCGGTCTTGAGTCCTCGCAGCACTTCACGTTTGCTCTCTCCTTGACCGTTGCTTCTCGGATGAGCAGCAAGCAAAGCAGATCTTGGCGAAGATCTTGGGCGTCTTTGCATGAAGATGTGGCTCGTGAAGTGTGCCGTTGTCGGTGATGATCGGTTAGGAATCCCAAAACGCAAACAATTGACTGAAGAACTTGCGTTGTTGTCTTGTCACCTTCCTCACTGGTTCCACTTCGGCCACTTTGTGAACTTGTCGATTACGACGTACAAGTATTCAAAGCCCCAACAGCTCGGGGAAGGGCGAGATGTTGAGCCCCAGACGAGGGCAGGATAAAGGGATCGTCTCGGAGCTTGAGCTGGTTAGTGTATCATTTTGAATGGGCCGCACGCTTCACACTTGGTTACTTGTGCGATTGCATCTGGAGGGCTTCGGCGGAAGAAACCTTCGGAAGCTTTGCCGGCAAGTGCTCTTCGCGCCAATGTGGTGACCACATTTGCCTCCGATATCTCCGCCAACAGCTTCATCCATCTTCGGCAAATACACTTCAATTTCTCCGTTGAGTCTTCTTACGTAAGGATGTTTGTCAACAAGCGGTACATACTTGATGTAGGGCTACTTTTCCGCTTCTTCTTGCTCTTGGGAAGTTCTCATGCAGAAAATGGGCGATTTGCTGTGCCCATGTTGGAGCACGTGGCTCGACAACAAGACAAAGGCTCATCTATCTGCGGAACATGGCTTCTCGGCAGGACACAGCCAGGTCATGGAACAATGATCCCAAGCTTGCGGAGCTAAACTTGTCGGGGCGTTTGCTTCAACGATACAAAGCTGCATGGGTTTGTCGGGCAGACTGCTCCTCGGTGATGTTCTTGCGTTGATTTAAGGACCTTCTTGGCGGTGGCGAGCTCTGCCCGGAAAGTAGTCGCGGAGAACAAATTTTCTCTTCTTGCTGCATCCTGTTGGGTTATTCACGGTTAGCTGAGTTAGCTTGAGCACAAAATCCCTGGTTCCCCAGGTAGCTTAAGTCTTGACACATTTGGAGAGGCCATCAGCTACATCATTCCATGCTCTTGGAGCGTGTTCCATTTGCAAACCTTCAAAGCACTCTTCTAACTTCCTCACTTCGCCGACATACACGCTTCCATCAACAGACTCGATAATCTTTATTTACTTGGCGGACGACAAGTTGCGAGTCCCCGACAATGAGCTTCTTGATCCCAAGGTCCACCATAATCCACGAGACCGGTAAGCAAACCTTCATACTCTCGGTATTATTTGTTGCTTGTTCCTTGGGAAAGTGCATCTGGACTATGTACTTGAGGTGCTCTCCGATTAAGGTGCGATAAAGCAACCGCATGACCCGGCACGCTCTTACTGCAGCGAACCGCACAAGTCAAAGAAATACATCGACCACTCTTTATTTGCCTCCTTGGCGGGGATGCTTTCGTCTCCGGAATCTCTTCATCTTGCGTTGGCGTCCACTGCTGCTATGAATTCTGCCAATGCCTGCTGCGGATAGTTGAAGTGCTTTTCGAACTTGAGACCAAAAGCTTGAGGTTCGGTGCCCACTTTCGACAATCCTGCACATAGCTTCGGATTTTGCAATATCCTCTTCAGCGGAAGCGAGTGACAACTGTTATCTCGTGTGCTTGGAAGTAATGGCGCAGCTTTCTTGAGGCCGTAGGGAGGCGAAAAGCAGCTTGCACATCAGTACCTTGATCTAGCCCCACATGTAGAGGCCCGACAAAGTGGACTAGGCGCTGCACCATCTTTTACTGTGTCTTGTCGCAAACCCTGCGCTGATCTGTCCTTATCGGGACGAGGCTTCGGCGGCCGAAGCCCTTGCTTGTCGCTGGATCGCTTTGCCTCGGTTAGCGGCTCATCATCTGCCTCCCTCTCCGCTACTAACATAGCACTAACCACTTGATTGGTTGCCGCTATATCTGTGACAACTTCTCTTGTGGCCCTAGGTGCGACAAGTATTGAGGAGCCGGACAAGTATCTCTTCAAGTCCTGCTGCGCAACCTCCGCTTGAGAGTCCATTTCATTGGACCTGCCTTTTCAAAATCTTGAAAAGCGGTGAGCGTAGCGATGAGACTTAAGGATGAACTTTCTTTGAAGGCATCCACGCGGCAGCAAACCTTCGACATCCTTGACATGGTTTGGTGCTTCAATCTGCTCAATGGCCTTGATCTTGTCGGGATTGGCTTGAATTCCCGTTGAGACACAAAGAACCCGAAGCTTGCGGAAGGGACTCAAACCACGCGCTTCTCGGGGTTGAGCTTGAGGTTGATCCTGCGCATGATTTGCAAATGTTTCATCAAATCTTGAACGAGTCGCTTTGTCCTTGCTTTTGACCACTATCATCCATCCATGAAGCTTCTACATTTCTGTATGTCTGTGGCTCAAAGGCATCATGGACTACTCTTGCAAAGGCTGAACCAGCATTCTTTAAACCGAAAGGCATTACGTGTAAAGCAGATAAGTGCCACATGGTGTAATGAATACGGTTTTCTCTTCATCCTCTTACGCCATGAAGATCGATGATATCCTGAATATGCATCAAGAAATGAAAGCGGATCAGACCCACCCATTGGAGTCAACAATGCTGGTCGTCTGGCGGCAAGGAAATGGGTCTTTGGGACAAGCTTTGTTAACATCGGTGAAGTCAATACAAAGTCTCCATTTCCCATTAGCCTTGCGATACAACTACAGATTAGCCAACCACGTGAGGATGGAGTACTCCTACGACAAGTCCTGCTGCTTCAACTTCTTGATTTCTTACGCTATGAACTCTTGGCGCTCCACTGCTGTTTCCTAACCCTTTGGCAGACGGGCGGCGTGTGAGGCGGACAGCTGAGTGATGCTCAATTACTTTCACAGGAACTCCGGGGATGTCAGATGGCTGCCATGCAAACACATCGACATAAGCCCTTGAGCGAGGGCTCTTGCCAACCTTCCTATTTGGGATCGGCGTGGCAGCGGTGGTGAGAGTTTTGCGGTCTGCCCGTCCTCCTAAGCGGGAACCTTCTTGGTCTTTGGTAGGAGCTGCCATGCGTCTTGTTGCACTTGCGGTGGAGCTTCGATGAGTGCGTCCCTCGTGGCGCAGCACTCAGAAAGGTCGCTTGCGAGTGGGCAATAGAGCTCTGCGGACACGGTGGTCTTCTTCTTCCAGGGGAGCTTGATAAGTGGTTTGCTATCTGCGGCTGCTGCATCGGTAAATCTTGTCGCGTATGAATAAGTGCATCTTTCTTGTCACCATGGACGAAATATGGCTTATGTCGGTAGGGCATCTTGAGTAGGTTGTAAGCATAATGAGAGGCGGCCATGAACTTGGGCGAGTGCTGGAAGGCCAAGTATGCCATTGTAAGGGCGATGGGAAATCGGCGACGTCAAACATGACCCTCTCGAGTTCTGAAGTTGAGCTCATTTGCCGAATGTTACCGGCAGCGTGATCTTCCCTTCCTTGCTCCTTCTGGGTTGATTCCTTGGAAAGTGGTTTCTTGAGCTCGTTGTCGAGTTGAAGTTTACGGAGCACTGCGGAGGAGATCAAATTCAAGCCGGCCCCGCCGTCAACCAACATCTTTGTGACTTTGAGGTTGCGGATGGTTGGTGAGACCAACGATGGCGGGCACCGGCTATGATGATGCGATCGAGTGATCCTCAATGTCAAAAATGATGGGCGTCTTTGGACCATTTCGAAGTTTGCGCGACTATGGATGGATTACGCTGCATTGACCTCCGCATCCATTAGCTTGAGTTGGCGGTCAAAGGTATCGCTGAGAGGCGCTTTCGTCGACCCAAAGGACCTCCGTTGCCTTTTGAAACTCCTGCTCATCAGCTTCGCCGTCTTCATCGTCTCTCGTCATCTTCATCCTCATCTTCTTCCTTGTCACGGCCAGCGGGAGGTCTGTCTCCTTGCCGCTGCTTGGCCTTACTTTGGCGTCCTCCCGACCGGGTCTTTTCTTACTTGCTGCACTGCACCACCTTGGGCCTTCTCCTTGTCTTGCCGCTCGTGCTCAGCTCTCTATAGCTCAACAAGCTGCTCGACTTTCTTGCAGCTTTGGAGATCGTGGCCCTTAGTGCGGTGGATTTTACAATTACTGCTTGTTGGGTTTATCCCAGGGCTTAGCCGTGACCGCCCAGACTTGGCGGTCGGCGTCAGCGGTAACCTCCTTGCAGAGCCACCAGCCTTAGCTTTGTTGGCGGCACCATCCTTGCGGACTACCGACAACTAGTACTTGGTTTTCTTCCTCCTGTTGTCTACTTGTGACTATTTCTTGCAGGGCGATCCCCTCCTTGTCGGACTACTGCTCCCACATTCTCTCACAGTCTTCTTCCTTCTTCAGCGTGCACACTTGTCGGCCGGGCGTAGGGCTGGTGGCGTCTTTCACTTTGCACATCGCCATCTCCCTCATCCTGCGGTTTCGCACATTCGATGGAATGCACTGATCACCTTGGCGGTGGGCGTCGGGGATGTTGTAGTACTCGGCCGAATCTCTGGATGAACTGACTCCCCCTCTCCCTTCAAGGCAGGGTGGAGATCACTCTCACAGCCATGAGGCTTGTGGCCGCTTTGTGAAGCGCCAACAAATTAGTGGCACAAATCTGCCAGAAGAAATAGAGCCGTCCGCAAGTGCATGAGCCAATCGGCGTTTGGCTTGAGCACTAGGGAAAGTAGTTGGCGAGATCTTGTCGTCTCGTCCCCCGCAGCTTGCAGCGATGGTGTAGATCTTGAGGAACTCCGATGGGTGTGTCCTGCCATCATACTTTCGGCACATCTGGTTTGAAGTTTTCTTGTCGGGCCCGCGGACTTGCCGCAGCTCTCGGTGAGCAGGGACAACCTACCGTGTCGGCAAGTCGCTGGTTCCCTGGCGCATGCATATCGCATGGGCCCGGCGCGTTGTCGATTGATGGCGGCTTCTCTTGGCCTTCGTCTGAGTTCGGCGTCTTCTTCTTCCGTTCTCGGAGAACTTGGCGCTGGTGCGGCGAGCTCGCGGATCCGGCAGCGCCGTGGATCGCTGTCGAGTGGATCCGGCGAGTCGGCGATCTTAGTCTTCGGAAGGAGTGCGGTGGCAGCACCCCCAGGTCTTCGCCATCAGCTCGCGCCTTGCCGCCTTGCATGGCGAGAGGCACTCGGTTGCAGCGGGGCGTCGCCGTTAAGCGAAGCCGATGAGACTCTGAATTGTAGCCCTCCATTAATCGACCTTCTCGGCGTTGGAGGTAATCTAAAGCAACGAGCTCTAGCCAAGGCTTCCGCTGGTGTGGTTGGCAGCAGGCGTGCGGGCGAAGCGGGATGTGCTTGGACTCCTAACCAAGTTAGGAGGCAGCATCCGGCACCGTACTCGCTCGTACCAGCATCTTTGGGTGCATCGCGGTCTCGAGGCCTCGGGATCCCAGCTGGCCTTGATCCAGCGAGCGTATGGTGCGCGAGCATCATGCGCTGTCGGTCCGCGCCTCCTGCGAAGGGCGCGGTGCGGTCAGACGCCGCGCCTCGCTGCCTTGTCCTTGGACCTGGCGGCATTGTGGGCTCTCGATGGCGCGGTTCCTCGCAGCGTTTCCCCACACGCAGCTCCGGTGGTGGTGGGTTCGGCAGCAGACGGACTCTGCTGCGAAGAGCTTCTTCTTGGCGCCATGTCGGCGAAGATGTTGATGAAGTTGCTCGTGTAACCGCGGATCGGGTTCACACAGCCTCGCGCCCCTACGGCGCGCCGAAGATGTCGAGGAGGAGCTAATCATGTCCCGAGCACCTACGGGACTGGGTCCTGTGGTTCGGAGGGCGGAATTGACGAAAGCGGATCGGCGATGCGCCTGGCGGAGTTACCCAACCGGAGCTCTCCGGAGAGATAATACTCTACTACTGCTTTGTGGATTATCTTGTGTTCTTGCTGGGAGCAATGGGAGCTACAAAACCTAGCTGAGTGTGGTCTCGTATGGTAGGCTGAACTAAGCGGAGCTGGACGAACAGGCGAACCCTTTCTCGTTGCACTTGGGCCTCCTTTTATAGGCACAAGGGGACACCACATGTGGCAAGTAGACAAGGGTATGATGGTAAAAACATAGGTTGGTACACGCTTTAGCAGTGTCGATAACCTATACCCTAACTCGCGGCAAGGGACAAGAGTCATCAATGCCCGTCTCGATCGCCCGAGCGATTAACGAGGACCGTCAAGTCGCCTCCGTTTGCCACGATGGTAGCTTGTCGGCGCCGCTTATCGCTGCTCCCGCTGGCTGCGGCCCGTCGACCAGCGTGCTCGGGAAGAGCCCGTGGCGACACGTTAGCGGAGTGGTGGGCGGAGATGAAGGTTGCCACGCCCGGCAAGCGCCTTGGCGCAGGCTGGAACTGTCGGCAGGGGGCTCGGCGCCCACCAAGCCTTCTGGCAAGCTCCCTTGCGGGGCCTTGTTTCCTTTGCATACTGGTGATCTTCCGACAAGCTCCTCTTGCGGGGTCTTGATTACTGTTCTTGAATGGCTCACAGCAAGCTCCTCTTGCAGTCTTGTTTTACGAAGGGCAGGAGGGTCTTGGCGGGCGCTGGCAAGGCTTGCCGCGAGGACTCTGCCTGCCCGTGCCAGGTTCGAGTACTAAGGTACCCCTACCTTAGCTACACGAGAATCGAAGCAAGTCTTGCTGATAAATGGTCGGACGGATCAAAGCCATCTCTCTTTCCTCCTCTAGGAGTCATTGCGATCCTCGAGCCTGTTCGATTCATCTTCAAAGAAGAGCTCGACTCGTGGTGCATGGTGAAGTAAGTCACTTTCGGCGAACAGCTTCAGCTCCATAGACCAAAGAAGAATGGAGTTGACCGGGTCTACCGATTGGGAGTTGTCCTTAGACCCCAAAAGAACTGATGGAAGTTCATCAACCAAAGGCGCTGCTATGTGCTTGAGATCACGCATTAGTCGGGGTTTGAGTCCTTTGAAATTAGGCCATTTGCTCTTTCTACTTGTCCATTCATTGGGGTGGCGGTGAAGCATAGTCGACTCATGTGCCTTGAAAGCGCAAATGGCTCTAAACTCATCAGAATCGAAGATTCGACCCGTTGTCGATTGATGATGTTGTGCGGAACTCCATATCCGAATGTCAATTCTCGATAAAGCAGCGATCTTGGCTTCAAGATTCTTGATGAAACAGCTTCAATCCATTTAGTAAACTTATCGACTGCTACAAGCACGTGGTGAAGCCGCTCCTACGGTTCTCGGCGGTCGACCATATCAATCCCCAAACAGCAAAGGGCGAGACGAGTGGAATGGTCTTGAGGGCTGGCGTGAGGCTATGCGACATATTGGAGTAAAGCGGCAACCCTCACATTTGTCGACTATATCTTTTGCCATTTCATTTGCTCGTGGCGGTAAAACCCAGCTCGGTATGCTTTAGCCACGATGATCGAGGAAGGGCGCATGGTGACCACAGGTCCCAGTGGATGTCGTTGAGGATCATTCGACCTTCTTCTGGCGTTATGCATTTGCGGCTCCATCTCTCCTTCCACTGAGCAGTTGTCCTCTTATCACGATAAAGGCTTTGGATCGGCAGACGATCTGTCGAGCCTCTTCTTCATCTTTTGGGAGTTCCTTCCTAAGAATATATGCAATGTATGCACTTTGTCGAGTCGGGAGTGATGACCAAAACCTCCATGATCAGAGTCGACCATGGCTGGGACCTCGACTTGATCGGATCGTGGCACTCTTAGGCTGCATGGGCTCTTGGTGAAAGGATCTTCTTGAGCGGCGGTGTGTGAATGTGTTCCAAAAACACATTATTGAATAGCTTCTCTCTTGGAGCCTATCTTTGCCAAATCATAGGCAGCTTGATTTTTCGATCGGGGTATATGATGGAGCTCTAACCCTTCAAACTTCTTTTCGGTTTCCTCCTGCATTGCATAACCAGTCATGGTTGGGCTTACGGCGTCCACTCCTTCATCACTTGATTGACTACCAAATCTGAGTGCCATAGACCATAAGCGACGGACACCAAAGTGAAATGGCCATCGTAACCCATACAAGAGTGCTTCATATTACGCTTCATTGTTGGAGGAATCAAAGTGAATCTGGAGGACATATCGAGCTTGTCATCTCGGGGATACCAGTACCACTGACACGGAACCGTTTAGCATCTTGGAACCATCAAAAACATGGTCCGGTGCTCCGAGTGAACTTAGTCGGCGGTTGCTGTTCGATCCACTCGGCGAGGAATCTGCTATTGCTTGGTACTTGATAGCTTTCTTTGCCTCAAACTTGATATCTAAGGAAGGAGTTCAATCGCCCACTTTGCCACTCAACAGTTGCATCTCTTGTACTGAGAATCTCGACAATGGGCGTCGCTAACGGTAATTGAATGTTCGAGAAGTAATGTGCAACCTTCTTCGTGGTCATATAAATCCCATAAACAAGCTTATGATAATGCAGATATCTTTGCTTTGATGGAGTCAAAACTTGAAACATAATATCTTGGTATTGAACTTTATAGGCCTTTCCTTCTTCTTCCTGCTTTCGACCGTAAGTCTTATCTTGACGACTTGTCCGATGGCTGCAATGTAAAGCAGTAAAGGCTCTTTGCTGATTGGGGTAGCAAGCACGGCTGGGTGGAAGCGGGCTTTTAGCTCTGCGAATGCTGCATCAACTTAAGTCCACTCGAACTTATCGACTTCTTGTCGAGTCGGTAAAGCGATGCCTTTTCACGAGGCAAGAAATGAATCGACTTAGGGCGGCCAAACAACCAGTAAGCTTCGGACATCATGCACCTGCAGGCGTTTCATCCGGATGTATGGCACCCACTTTCTCGGGTTAGCGTCGATCCCTCGTTAGGAAATGAGAAACCGAGCAATTTTCCGCCCGGGACTTGAATGTGCACTTTGATGGATTAATCTTGATCATACCTTACGAGGTTGGCAAAGGTTTCAGCAAGGTCAGCGATGAGTCGGAACCTTCGTGACTTAACCACAATATCTTCCATGTATGCTTCCACATTCCGACTGATTTGAGTGAGTAAACACTTCGAATCATCCGCATGAATGTCCAACGTTCTTCAAGCTGAATGGCATGGTGACATAACGAAGGACCCAAATGGGGTAATGAAAGCTGTTTTTATCTCGTCGGGTCCATCTGAGGCGGTTCTTATGATACCCGAATAGCGTCCAAAAGGACAAAGCGCTCACCCGCAGTTGAGTCAACAATTTGGTCGATCACGAGGAGAGAAAGTGATCTTCGGGCAGGCCGATTGATATGCTTGAAGTCAATGCACATGCGAAGTGGGTCGTCCTTCTTAGGAACCATGACAACATTAGCTAGCCACTCGGAGTGGTAAATCTCTCGGATAAACTCAGCTGCTAGGATCCGAGCCACTTCTTCACCAATTGCCTTTCTCTACTGCAGACCGTCGAAGATGTTCTTTGACTGGTTTCACTTTTGGGTCGACTCACACACGATGCTCAGCCAGCCCCCTGGGAACACCCGGCATGTCAGAAGGTTTCCATGCAAAGATGTCCCAGTTCTCACGGAGGAACTAGATGAGCGCTTCTTCCTATTTGGAGTCGAGTGTTGTTGAAATGTGAGTCGAAGCAGCATTGGGATCCGTCGGGTGAATATGAATCGCTCGTTTTGCTAGGCAGTGAAATCTTTGAATCCGTGGCGGCTTCTTAGCTCGCAACAAATCACTCGGATCTGCATTTTCGATACTCCTGCAATTCCACTACTGCCATCGAGCATCGGCGATCTTGAGCCTTTCGGAAGCACTCTTCGCCTTGTTTGATTGCCGGTGGTGCGATCACACCTTTAGGACTAGGCATCTTCAACGAGATACCGTAGCATGGTCGAGCCAAAAGCGTGCATAAGCTAGCCTACCGAATAGCGTGATAAGCACTCGAAATCCACAACTTCAAATGTCAACTTTTCTTTGCGGTAATTCTTGGAATCACGAAAACTACATCAAGAGCGTCTGGCGGTGACTCACCTTCTTGCGGAATGACTCCATGGAAACTCATATTGCTTTCTGAGTGCGGACATCGAATGCCCATTCCTTTCAACATCTCCGATACGAATATTCAGGCCCTGCCACCATCCATTAGAACTTTAGTCAGCAGAGTGCCTTCGATGGTAGGTCGACCACCAATGCTTGCCTCCGGGGTGGCTATATCGTCGGGTGATCGGTGAGTCGAATGTAATGGCGATCGAGACCATTTCAAATAGCGGGCATCGCGGGCGACCATGTTTACTTCTCATTGATGACTTTCGATTGACTTTTGCTCTCAACATCAGCAAAAATCATCAGTGGAATTGGCGTGAGGTAACCATCATCACTTTCCTCTTTGTCCTCAACTTTGTCCGACTCTTGGAACTGCTGGATTAGGGCCGACACTGTCGAGTGGTATGCTTTGGGTAAATGAGATTACCCTCCTCATATTTCTTTGTGTGAATGTGGCATGGAAAATCCAACACATCATTCCCATCTTGATCTTTTACTTTCTTAGGGTTCCACGGCCCTTGGCTTCCCTTGAACTTTCCTTGAGTCACGGCTAAGGCTTCTCCGAGACAGCGCTCGCTTTAGCTTACCTTCATTGGAGTTCCCTCCTCGGTTTAGTGAGACGATGTTTTGTGCTTGCCACTCCGGGCCGATCCTCCTCTTCACCATTTGCATACTTGGTGGCAATCTCCATCATACAACTCAGAAATATCTCGGTCCGACCGAACTTGATTCAACTCTCAATATTTGACACCTTCCTTGAAGGCACAAAGCGCTTGGTGATCGAGCACATTTTCCACCGTGTGATGCAACATGATCCATCTCTGGATATAGCCCTCAAAGTTTCATTTGGCTTCTGCACACAAGATTGCAGCTCTGTTGAAAGTCGTTATATCGACTAGAGGGGGTGAATAGGCGATTTTATGAATTCTTCACGAGGAATTTTCGGTGAGAAATTCCTTAGAAAGAACTACTTGCAGGAATAAGTACTCGAAGTAAGCATAACAGAATCAGGCATGGTCATCATGATGGAATGAAGACAAGCACGAGTCTGAAAGCATAATCACAGGATAACACAAGATGAAGACAAACACATGAAGAAATTGAGCGAGGAAATTGAGAAAGTCTTGATCAAAGTCTTCAAACACGAGATATGATGAAGCACTTAACACGATATGAGGAAATGAAAGAGTTGAGGAAATAGAACCAGTAAGCTTGGTGAATACAATGATTTGGTAGACCAGTTCCAACTGCTGTCTCAGTTGTACGTCTGGTTGGAGCCGCTGAGTATTTAAACTCGAGGACACACAGTCCCGGACACCTAATCCTGAGCACGCAGCTCAGGACACCAAGTCCTCACCGTATTCTCTTTGAACTAAGGTCACATAGACCTTGTCCAATCACTCATGGTAAGTCTTCAGGCGACTTCCAAACCTTCACAAACTCGGTCACTCGGCGATCCACAATTCCTCTTGGATGCTCTAGACCATGACGCCTAACCGTCTGGAAGAAGCACAGTCTTCAAAGGTAACAAGCGTCGGATCCACGCATGATCAATCTCTTCAGTGATGCTCAATCACTTTGGGTTTGTAGGTGTTTGGGTTTGGGTTTTTCCTCACTTGATGATTTTCACTCAAATTCCTCGGAGGATGGGATGCTCTCAATTGACAAATGTCAGTTTCTCTCGGAGCAGCCAACCAGCTAGTGGTTGTAGGGGGCGGCTATTTATAGCCTAGGGAGCAGCCCACATGACAAGACATAAATGCCCTTCAATGATATGACCGTTAGGTGGATAAGATATTTTGAGACAGGTGGCGTAGACAGCAAGTCGGAAATTGAGGTTCAAATTCCTCGGGGCTATCATGTTCCTCACTATGTAGGCAATCCGCCTTTGGCAATTCCTAACTCCTTAGTCGAACAAATTCCTCATTGACCAAAAGAACTTCGTCTCATCCTTTGAAGAAATTGATGAACTGTATGAGATTTCAATGGCTTCACTCGAAGGATTGGTAGGTGTAGAGATTTTGAGTTGAGTATCACATGGAAATTTTTCCTTAGTATTTCCTCGACCCCTTTAACAGCACGGTGTTTCCTATGACTCAAGAAAGAGAAAATGAAACTACGAAAATAAAAGTCTTCACGCTTCATGTTCCTCGAATGAATACCAAGTCTTCAAGGTCACACAATTTCTTCACTTTCAAAGTCTTGAGAAAGTCTTGATATACCAAATTCTTGAGTCGAAGAACTTCATTTTAGAATTGGCTTTCTCTATAAATATCAAACTCCTCATAGACTTATAGACACTGTGTACACTCATAACGCATTAGACCCTTAACCTATAAGTCTAAATCACTAAGGGGCACTAGATGCACTTACAATCTCCCCCAATTTTGGTGATTGATGACAATATAGGTTAAGTTTTCAACGGGGATAAACATATGAAGTGTAAATACTGATATTGAGGAATTTGATTGCAAGATATAGAAGAACTCCCCCTGAAGATGTGCATAGTGAGGAATTTGCTTTTGAGGCAATGCAGACTTGAAGAGTTGAATCATGGATATCTCCCCCTATATCTTGTAATACATACACGCATTTGACATATAATATGAAGAATTTGAAATGCATGATGAAATATGATGACTAATGTAATTCAACATGTGTGTATTAACATATAATGAGGAATAAGCATGCATAAGAACACATCAAAAGTATCGAGCACCATCGGGTTTAAGATTACAACTCGATCCAACAAAGTTTCAGAAGCGAGAGTTGAAATTAGCAAAGCCCATATAATAGACTAAGCTGAAGACTAACTCAAATTTCTCCCCTTTGTCATCGAATGACCAAATGGATCGGCGAGGACTACGCTCGAAGAATATCAAGTTGATGGAGGCGCCGCGTTATCAAGTCATTTGTCGTAGTAGGGCTGCCGATGTCGTCCAAGTATTCATGTTCATCGTGTATGCGCAATGAAGAATAGGAGCTAGCCACCAAGGAAGGAATCTTGACCTTCTTGTATTTCTTGTGGAGGTGCAGACCAGTCAAATTCTTCCTTGAGACCCATTTTCTTGAGATCTTCTTTGCTGTAGACATGAGACAAAACAACCCAGTGCGGTTGAAGGTTTCATGGAGGTAGTATTTATTTTCTTCACTGCATTGTGGGTTGAGGTCATGTTGTGAAGAATTGAACCAAGCGCGCTTGACCCATTTATGATTGTGATCAACCTTTTGATGAAGGCGAGGAGAAGCTCACGATCAGTCATCACCACAGGTCTGTGCCTTGAGGATTTGGCTTGGTTGTGTTGGCGGCGAGTCATGGGTGGCGAGTCATCATTGGTTGAGTAGGATGCAGCCTTGCGAAATTGACCATCAATGGGCGAATGCCTTCATCTATCACATGATGGCCTTGCCTTTGTCATCGGTGAGGAAAATGTCCGTTTGAGGACTTCAATCGGAGGCAAGTAGCTACGTGATTGAGTATCAGCTTTGTAATTGAGTGAAGACCTTGTTACGATGAATCTCATAATCCAAGGTGCATAAGGCTTCAGCTCAAAAGGTGACATAGTGACATTGGCGAGTCCTCATGAAGAAATCATGGAAGTTGGAGGACGCCATGAATGATATTGAAAAGCAGATTCTTCAGATGCCAGCGACTTCTTCTTCATTGAGTCGTGGCCTTTGATAGGACTCAATGTCTTTGTCAAAATCGATAGACAGTCCGAGGCACATCTGATAATTCCTTGGCGAGGATTTTGGTTAGTGGGGCCTGCCACGGCTTCAAAGGCTTCATCGAACTTGCATGTAGTGATTTGTAGCTCAGGTTCACTTTGTAGACACAATGAGCACCTTCAAGGGAGGGCTGAGTGGTAGGGCATGAAGCAATTCAGTAGTTGGTGCCTTGTAGTGAGTGTTTTCGACATCAGTCCAGCACCCATGAGTTCACATCTTGAGAATCTCTGTGATGTGCAGCGTCAAAGAATTGAAGAATGAGTTCTTCATTCCAATCAGTGCAAAAATTTAACATCTAGCATCGTGAAGAACAGGGACTGGCTCGAAGCCGGCGGAGATTCCATGTCCACATGAGGAATGTGTGCATGATCGAAGACTTTGTCTTTGTTGAATAGCGAGGAATAGAAATTGGGCTGGTGGCCGTCCGAAGCGCCTCTTCCTTATGCGAGCAGAATCATAGGGGTTGATGTCTGTGAAGAACACATGCTGCTTGAAGAAATCTTCAGCCTTGAACTTTTGCTTCTTAGGAATGGATCCTTTGG